>JANAVB010023800.1:27690594-27720594 GCA_029216955.1 Iris pallida | reverse complement strand
TCACTCACCTGGCGTATGCAGATAATATCCGTATCTTTTCCTCTGGAGACCTCAGATAGATTGAGGTGGTTCTTCGCACGCTCGATCGTTACACCAGATGCTCCGGATAGCGCTTCAATAATACTAAGAGCGTCATCTATACCTATCATAAAACGGACAGATCCCGCTCTACGGAGCTCTCCAACATGACCTCTTTCGCCACGGCCTAACCGTCGTTCCTATACTTGGGATGCCCGCTGGTGTACGGGAAAGCAAACTCGGGCATATACGAGCACCTTGTAAACAAGATCCGCAAAATGATTGCAGGATGGCACAACGCCACTCTTTCCATTGGGGGTAAGATGATCCTTATCAAACACGTTCTTTCTTCCATCCCGTTATACACCCTAGCTGTCTACTCCTCGCCCAAGAAGGTCCTCCACTCTCTCGAAGTCCTATTCGCCAAGTTCTTCTGGGATCATAGCGACGGAAAGGATAAACACCACTGGGCCAGTTGGGATACCATAGCCAAACCCACAGAAGAAAGGGGTCTGGGATTCAGCAGACTAGTCCACATCTTGGACGCATGTTCCATGAAGCTGTGGTGGAAGTTGTATTCGGAGACCCCCTTGTGGACGAGATTCTTGAGAGCCAGATACTCCAGACTCTCTCATCTAACGGAGGCGGTCACCAACAACAGATCTTCGGCGTCGTGGCATCGCATAACTCGGGGATGCAACCTCGTTGAACCTTTCATCCGTCTTGTCACGACCCGCACCCTAGAGTAAGGGCACGAGAAGTGGGTACGTCCAGCCTACGCCGCAGTGTCGGCGGTAGAACGCTATCCTAGGTCAATCATCTAACAATATAAAGTACCTGTACAGTTTATACTCTCCGAATGGAGGTGACAAACAGAATACAATCTCAATCACATCTAGGTAGAAGAATGAAAGATAGATAGGTAGACAGATGTAACTCAAAAAGAATAGTACAATAGATGAAATAAGTCCAAGTGTCTAGGATAACATAACATCAGAATGTCAACTCATAGTACAACAAGTCTAAGAGTCTATATATCTCAACATCTCAAAATACAACTCAGATGTGAGACAAAATAATAATACAGAAAATACTGTCTAGCTAAACTAGCCTAGACTACTGGGGCAACATCCTCAGCTGCAGGTAGATCCTGCTGAGGGTCCACAACATAAGTATCATCTAGTCCTGCTCCATAATAGGTAGACACCAGGGCCTCATCCTCATCCTCTGTAATATTTTCAACAGGTCCAGTCAGGACAGGAACGAGCATAATACATCTCACGCAGTGCATAGTATGATAGGAAATATAAAGCATGCAATAGAGTATAATACAGGAAATGCTGAAGGAAGATACATGTAGCAAAAGAGATAACTGTAATAAAATATCTACTATAATAGAGAACTAGCAGTGTCTAGTGAGTCAGAGTAAAATATAGACATGTGAAATGGCATAGGAGATTCATGGCTACAGCTAAGAGTGATTCATGACTATAGCTACTGGGGTAATATCCACATGACTATTTCCACTCCTCCATCCCCAATCAATACACAAGGATCCATTCAAGTTATGTTAAGATTCGTGATAAGCCCATAAATGGGAGATTCATGAGAGGCTCTGTGAGCATGAGAGTACATGAGTCACAAGCGATTCGTGAATCTATGAAAGCATAGAGATACATGATGATTCGTGAAAAGCACAAACATGCTGTATCTGATGCTCCCGAGGAGGATAACATCTCATGAAAAGATCCATATAGTACCAATCCGTGATAACAATCATGTCAGCATCAAGTAAAGTAATCTAGAGCAAGAATATAAATCCTGGCAAATATGAAACGGTCAGAGAATGTACTCGCCTGATAACTGAATGTCTAAAGAGGATATACTGCCTGAAGAGAGGTGTATGGCTCCTAATCAGAGCAATACAAGTCACAATGTATCCACAATGGTAAAAATAAAGTATACAATGCATACTACATGATTCTAGGTCAATCTGGTCAAAAGTCAACTCTTGGTCAACTCTAATAGTCAAACTAGGTCACAGGAAGTCAAACTAAGTCAAATAAAGTCAAACAAGGTCAAACAAGTCAAGGTTAGTCAAATCTAGGTTAAAGTCAACTCCTGGTCAACATTCTAATCAAACTAGTCAAATACTAGTCAACATGATCAATCTGGGTCAAGTCTAGGTCAAACTTAGACCAACTAAGGTATTGGTCAAACAAAGACTAGTCAGTAAGGTAATTAGGTCAAACAAGACTAGTCAATAAGGTAATTAGGTCAAACATGGTCAAACTAGTTAAACTAGTCAAAGTTAGGTCAACACTAGTCAAATAGTTAGGGTTTTAGTCAAACTAGTCAAACTAGTCATTTTAGGTAAATCCTAGTCAATTCTAGGTTAACTAGGTCAAATTTGACCTAAGGTTGACTTTGGTCAACCCTTAGTCAACAAGGGTCAACTAATAGGTGTTTAGGTCATTAGGTCCAATAGGGTTAGCCCAAAAGCCATAGGCTAGTATCCTAGGCCATAGGCTAGATAATTTATAGGTTTCTATATATAACCTATATTTAGGAAGTCACATATATATATATATATATATATATATATATATATATATATATATATATATATATATATATATATATATATATATATATATATATATATATATATATATATATATATATATATCAATATAGGCCTAACTATAATACAACCACCCACATATTTATATATAATGATAACACTATGTATATCTAATACAATATATATATATATATACATATAAAAATATATATAACTTATATATATATTACATATATATAGAGAGGGAAGTGAGAGAGAGGGTTAATCAGTGAGATAGAGTGAAAGAGAGAGAGCTGGACAGTAGGGGGGAGTTCCAGTTTCCTGGAACCGAAAATAGTCCCCCCCAACACACACACAGTTACATATACCTATATATGTATATACACATACAACTACAAATATACACTCTGGAAAATAGGGACTGTTTACTCGAACTAGGTAAACCCAATAAACACACACAACACGAGCTAAGACTCGAAACTAGTGGTTGGTAACTAATGCCCCCTATGTACCCTAGTGTCCTAGGTACCTGACACGACACCACGACATGGTTTAACGTGTCTAAACACTCAAAAAACCCACTCGGGTAAACTGATACGCACATACGCGTGCACAGCATCGTGCACGCGTTCCACACGCTTGTGGACATACCACGAGACACGACACGTCTCGTGGTCATGCACACGTGTAGCCCACACATAGGGCTACACGATCCACACACTAACACGTGTCCACGACACTCGTGGACACGATACGAAACCCGTATAAGTCGTGAAAAACACGACTGATACATGCGTTTCGACAGCGTCGTGCATGCGGTTGCACGTCTCGTGCTCGCGACACAGGACATAACGCATCTCATGCTCGTGTCCTCGTGTACGCCACACATAGGGCTACACGCTCGTGTCACCACGAGATACCCAAGTGTCGTGTCCGCGCGACACGACACGCTCGAAGTTGCCCCCGCGTGCGTGTGCGCTGACAGCCCGTGTCAGTACGAGTGAGATTTCTCACTCGATACGACACAAAGCGACACCAAACTTTGGGGGCATGTTCGCAGACATTGCCCCCGTGTCTATGTCAAAAATCTTATGTCCTAGTGCTCTGTGCAGTGAGCACGAGGAGCGTGGTAGCAGGGCACGCACGCGAGCCTCGTGCAGTGAGTTCGTGTCCGTTTTGGACACGGACACGACTCGGAAATGTGTTCAGTAAGTTAGGGTTGTGTCCTACATGTCTAGGGCTACCAGAAAATGATTTTGTTTTACATTTTAACAAAAACAATTCCTCTGTGGCATTTCATCAAACAATGTTTCCTAGCCTAGGATACGTGTCCGATACGGACACCAAACCAACTCTAAATCCTACCAAACTTGACCCTCAGTTCCCTGGTACCTAGATGCATGCAAATATGAAGAGAAAACACAATATTTACATGGTTTGAGGGTATTTACCTATTTGTGTGAAAACTCAAGAAAATACCAAGTAGGGGGGTGTCCTCTTCTCTTGGTGATGCCCAAAGCTCCTCAAATCCTCGATAGCAGGCCCTAACTAGTACCTTCTAGTGTAGGGGAGTCCAATGCAAGAAACTAGAGGTGATTTGGATCAAAATTGATCAAGTTGTGGAGGTTTGAAGGAATGTGATTTTTCTAGGTTAAAATTCATGTAAATTGATCATGAATTAATGTGAGGGGTTAATATAGGATGTGTGGCTGCTAGGGGGGGTCTTGGCCGGCCATGGCAAGGGGGGGTCCTTGGCCGTTCTTCTAGGTTAAGGCAAGACTTTCTTGCCTAGGTTTGGATATTTGGAGTGTTTTATGGAAAATATCCAATAAAGCAATATCAAGATATTTAGCCTCCTTTAACCAATGCAAATATCTATCCCCTTAGCATTCTAGGTTAGTAACTAATCTCTAGGTTAGGCTAAACTTGGTTAGGGACTATCATGACACTAATCAATAATTAAACAATAATAAAAACACATAAATACAAATAATTCCAAATAAATCCTAGAAAATTACCAAAATACCCTTTAGGCTAAAAAGTCCTAATTTGATGTTCTAAGCCTATGGCTAGGCTCACATGATCATGGTTAGTCTCTAGGTTATGAAATCTCTAGGGTTTACACTAAGGTTATACTAGTAAAGTCACAAAGTCATAAGTCGTGACTTAGAAAATGGTTTAACTTAACTAAAATCACCCAAAAATCATATTATGACTAACATACCACTAATAAATAATAAAAATAATAAATTTTCAAAAATATCCTAATTTCAGAAAACTGGGTGTTACAAGTCTATCCACCTTAAAATAATTTCGTCCTCGAAATTTAGATGGTCGTACTCCTCCTAGGTCAAACCTCCAACAATCAGGGACGAAGCTACTACCTAACAACATGCAAGGTCAACAAGCAAAATATGGGTGGTAAACCTATACTGGGTCATGTCCAAAAATTGGTTGGCAGTTTTTGGTCATAAGGTGTCCTGAATTCAAATCGAAATCAAAAGTAACTCCATGAGGTAAATCAGGATGGAGCCTCGGGTCAGAAAAATCATACTAAATAAATGAAGCACACATGGTATGCCTGAGTGGGACACTAAGGTCATGGGTATAGAGTGTCATGTCTAGGTCATGTATGCGAAATTAGTTTTGAGAAAACAACTAGTCTTGTGCTCCTAATTTAAAAGTCACGGTAATGTGCCTACGATGATCATAATTTAGAGTGGGAAAGGTCTATGGCCTAAATTGAACCAAAAATCGTGATGAAATAGTAGTATAAAAGACATGTTAGGTGGGACAGTCCTGGTCATAGGTATAGACTAGGAAGATAAGGAAACAATAAATCACAGGGCTAAAAGGGTTACCATTCTATGGTCAAAGCTACTCTATCAAAAAGCATAGCATATATACATTAATCTATTTAAGAGGAAAATTCTTGACAAGGAAGTTAGTCAAGAATTATATTAACAACTAAACTACTCCTACTCCTACTCCTACTCCTACTCCTACTCCTAAGTAAGAGATGAAGAAACAACAACAATCGACAAAACAAGAACTACCAGGTCAAACTAATCACTAATAAAGAACAGGTAGGAGCAGATGGAATTGGATTTCAAGATAGATATAATGAAGCAAGGTAGGAATGGAATTTAGAAGAACGGAACCTGTAAGCACATCGCCAACTGCCTGAGCATCCTCAACTGTCATGGCGTAGGCTCGCCCCTGCTGACCTCTTCCAGCCTGCTGCTGAAACTGCAAAAATCTCTGCTGCTGTGGCTGTAACGGTCCTCTCTGCTGCTGTCCTACCGGAGCCTTGGCTCCTGCTCCTGGTGCTGCTCCCTGTGCTACTCTGCTTGTGAACTAGGAACACTCCCTGAGCTGGTGGTCTGCTGCCCCACATAGTAGGCACCAGCCCAACCTCTTCCTGCACTCTCCCCATCCATGTCCCGATTTCTTACAGTATGGACAACTGGTAGTCTGCTGTCTCGGGGCCTGCTGCTGCTGCCTCGGCTGCTGATACTGCTGTGGCTGCCTCTGCTGATGCTGATAGTGAGGCCTCTTGGCCTGACCTCCACTGCTGCCGGCTCCCTGTGTATCACGGCCCCTCTTGAGCTTCAGCTCAAGATCGTCCTCAGCTGCCATCGCTCCTACCAGAATCTCCTCAAAGGTGGCATTCCTGTCACTCTTGGTCAAGGACTTGACTTCCTTGACCAAGCCCTTCCTGAACCTCCTCGCCTTTGCTGTCTCGCTAAGGCCCTCCACAAATCTGCTCAACCGACAAAACTCACCGGAATACTCTTCTACAGTCTGGTTCCCCTGAACCAGGTTCTCGAACTGGGTCTCCAAAGCACCGACTGCCTGATCCGGGAAAAACTCTCCCTTGAAGAGATCCTTGAAAGCTCTCCATGTCTGCCCTGGAGTGCCTACTCTCGGGTCCGTCTGATACCAGGTACGGGCAAGATCCCGCATCTGGCTGGTTGCTGCCTCTATCTGTAGTCCGGCTGGTATCTCTGCCAGTCAAAAAATCTCCTCAATGTGCTCAATCCAGTCATCAGCATAAAGAATCCCTTCTGTCCCCAAGAAGTCCCTGGGGTTCATCTTCTTGAAGTCCTGAATGTCCGGAATCCTCTGCTGTCGTGGCTGTCCCAATCCTCCCTGTGGTTGGACAGCCAATCTCTCCACCGTCGCTCTAGCCAGCTGATGGACCTCATCTATGACCCTGGTAAACTCCGTCGTATGACGCTGTTGCTGGCCTGCTGCATCTCTAGGAAATGCTGGAAGTATGAAAACATCTGTACAGCATCCACTAATCCAGATGGTATCGGCAGCTGGAACTGCTGCTGGTGCTGCTGAAACTGTGGCTGACAAAACTGCGGGAGAGGCATGTCTGGGGTAGCTGGGATGGTCTCCCAAATAAGTAGAGGTGTACCCCAAAATATGGCAGAAGCTCCCACATGAGCTGGAGTAAGGGGAGCTGTGGTCCCTGGGTCCTGGTGAGCTGGACGAGAGGTGACAGACCTCTCAGTGGTGTCACCTGGACCGAGACGCTGTGATCGTGTCTCCACCATCCTGAAGACAGATCAATAAGGAAGTCAATAATGGTACAAGGATGATAGTATCAAAGGACAATATGAAATAGATTATACATATTTGAACAAAAGTCAGTAGATTCAAATCCATAGAAATTTTCTAATTGTGATCGAGTATCCACTCTCTCTAAGCCTATTTCTCAAATCCTATCACAGGCTGTAGTGATACTCTAGTTGAATACCACTACATAAACAGGACCTGCATGGGCCACCACTAAAAACGTGTCACGACCCGCACCCTAGAGTAAGGGCACGAGAAGTGGGTACGTCCAGCCTACGCCGCAGTGTCGGCGGTAGAACGCTGTCCAAGGTCAATCATCTAACAATATAAAGTACCTGTACAGTTTATACTCTCCGAATGGAGGTGACAAACAGAATACAATCTCAATCACATCTAGGTAGAAGAATGAAAGATAGATAGATAGACAGATGGTAACTCAAAGAGAACAGTACAATAGATGGAATAAGTCCAAGTGTCTAGGATAACATAACATCAGAATGTCAACTCATAGAACAACAAGTCTAAGAGTCTATATATCTCAATATCTCAAAATACAACTCAGATGTGAGACAAAATGATAATACAGAAAAGACTGTCTAGCTAAACTAGCCTAGACTACTGGGGCAACATCCTCAGCTGCAGGTGGATCCTACTGAGGGTCCACAACATAAGTATCATCTAGTCCTGCTCCATAATAGGTAGACACCAGGGCCACATCCTTATCCTCTGTAATATTTTCAATAGGTCCAGTCAGGTCAGGAACGAGCACAATACATCTCACGCAGTGCATAGTATGATAGGAAATATAAAGCATACAATAGAGTAAAATACAGAAAATGCTGAAGGAAGATATATGTAGCAAAAGAGATAACTGTAATGAAATATCTACTATAATAGAGAACTAGCAGCGTCTAGTGAGTCAGAGTAAAATATAGACGTGTGAAATGGCATAGGAGATTCATGGCTACAGCTAAGAGTGATTCATGACTATAGCTACTGGGGTAATATCCACATGACTATTTCTACTCCCCCATCCCCAATCAATACACAAGGATCCATTCAAGTTATGTTAAGATTCGTGATAAGCCCATAAATGGGAGATTCATGAGAGGCTCTGTGAGCATGAGAGTATATGAGTCACAAGCGATTCGTAAATCTATGAAAGCATAGAGATATATGATGATTCATGAAAAGCACAAATATGCTGTATCTGATGCTCCCGAGGGGGATAACATCTCATGAAAAGATCTATATAGTACCAATCCGTGATAACAATCGTGTCAGCATCAAGTAAAGTAATCTAGAGCAAGAATATAAATCCTGGCAAATATGAAACGGTCAGAGAATGTACTCGCCTGATAACTGAATGTCTGAAGAGGATATACTGCCTGAGGAGAGGTGTTTGGCTCCTAATCAGAGCAATACAAGTCACAATGTATCCACAATGGTAAAAATAAAGTATACAATACATACTACATGATTCTAGGTCAATCTGGTCAAAAGTCAACTCTTGGTCAACTTTAATAGTCAAACTAGGTCGCAGGAAGTCAAACTAAGTCAAATAAAGTCAAACAAGGTCAAACAAGTCAAGGTTAGTCAAATCTAGGTTAAAGTCAACTCCTGGTCAACATTCTAATCAAACTAATCAAATACTAGTCAACATGATCAATCTGGGTCAAGTCTAGGTCAAACTTAGACCAACTAAGGTATTGGTCAGACAAAGACTAGTCAGTAAGGTAATTAGGTCAAACAAGACTAGTCAATAAGGTAATTAGGTCAAACATGGTCAAACTAGTTAAACTAGTCAAAGTTAGGTCAACACTAGTCAAATAGTTAGGATTTTAGTCAAACTAGTCATTTTAGGTAAATCCTAGTCAATTCTAGGTTAACTAGGTCAAATTTGACCTAAGGTTGACTTTGGTCAACCCTTAGTCAACAAGGGTCAACTAATAGGTGTTTAGGTCATTAGGTCCAACAGGGTTAGCCCAAAAGCCATAGGCTAGTATCCTAGGCCATAGGCTAGATAACTTATAGGTTTCTATATATAACCTATATTTAGGAAGTCACATATATATATATATATATATATATATATTTATATATATATATATATATATATATATATATATATATATATATATATATATATATATATATATATATATATATATATATATATATATATATATATATATATATAAAATATATATATATATATATATATATATATATATATATATATATATATTTATATATATATATATATATATATATATATATATATATATATATATATATATATATATATATATATATATGTATATATCAATATAGGCCTAACTATAATACAACCACCCACATATTTATATATAATGATAACACTATGTATATCTAATACAATATATATATATATATATATATATTATATATATATATATATATATATATATATATATATATATATATATATATATATATATATGTATATATATATATATATCATATATATATATATATACATATATATATATATATATATATATATATATATATACATATATATATATATAAACTTATATATATATTACATATATATAGAGAGGGAAGTGAGAGAGAGGGTTAATCAGTGAGATAGAGTGAAAGAGAGAGAGAGCTGGACAGTAAGGGGGGTTCCAGTTTCCTGGAACCGAAAACAGTCCCCCCCAACACACACACAGTTACATATATACCTATATATGTATATACACACACAACTACAAATATACACAACTATAAATCCTCAAAACTCACCCACACTCACACATACATATATACTACGTATATATATACTAAAAACACACTAATACATGTATAAAACATATCAAAATTTGGTTTGAAATTCGTTTTTACAAAACTGGAAAAAAAAACCCAAAATCTGGAAAATAGGGACTGTTTACTCGAACTAGGTAAACCCAATAAACACACACAACACGAGCTAAGACTTGAAACTAGTGGTTGGTAACTAATGCCCCATATGTACCCTAGTGTTCTAGGTACCTGACACGACACCACGACACGGTTTAACGTGTCCAAACACTCGAAAAACCCACTCGGGTAAACTGATACGCACATACGCGTGTACAGCATCGTGCACGCGTTCCACACGCTCGTGGACACACCACGAGACACGACACGTCTCGTGGTCATGCACACGTGTAGCCGACACATAGGGCTACACGATCCACACACTGACACGTGTCCACGACTCTCGTGGACACGATACGAAACCCGTATCAGTCCTGAAAAATACGACTAATACACGCGTTTCGACAGCATCGTGCACGCGGTTGCACGTCTCGTGCTCGCGACACAGGATACGACACATCTCGCGCTCGTGTCCTCGTGTACGCCATACATAGGGCTGCACTCTCGTGTCACCACGAGACACCCAAGTGTCGTGTCCGCGCGACACGACACGCTCGAAGTTGCCCCCGTGCGCGTGTGCGCTGACAGCCCGTGTCCAGTGCGAGTGAGATTTCTCACTCGATACGACACGAAGCGACACCAAACTTTGGGGGCATGTTCGCAGACATTGCCCCCGTGTCCATGTCAAAAATCTCGTATCCTAGTGCTCTGTGCAGTGAGCACGAGGAGCGTGGTAGCAGGGCACGCACGCGAGCCTCGTACAGTGAGTTCGTATCCGTTTTGGACACTGGCACGACTCGGAAATGTGTTCAGTAAGTTAGGGTTGTGTCCCACATGTCTAGGGCTACCAGAAAATGTATTTTATTTTATATTTTAACAAAAACAATTCCTCTGTGGCATTTCATCAAACAATGTTTCCTAGCCTAGGATACGTGTCCGATACGGACACCAAACCAACTCTAATCCTACCAAACTTGACCCTCAGTTCCGTGGTACCTAGATGCATGCAAATATGAAGAAAAAACACAATATTAACATGGTTTGAGGGTATTTACCTATTTGTGTGAAAACTCAAGAAAACACCAAGTAGGGGGGTGTCCTCTTCTCTTGGTGATGCCCAAAGCTCCTCAAATCCTCGATAGCAGGCCCTAACTAGTACCCTCTAGTGTAGGGGAGTCCAATGCAAGAAACTAGAGGTGATTTGGATCAAAATTGATCAAGTTGTGGAGGTTTGAAAGAATGTGATTTTTCTAGGTTAAAATTCATGTAAAATGATCATGAATTAATGTGAGGGGTTAATATAGGATGTGTGGCTGCTAGGGGGTGTCTTGGCCGGCCATGGCAAGGGGGGGTGTCCTTGGCCTTTCTTCTAGGTTAAGGCAAGACTTTCTTGCCTAGGTTTGGATATTTGGAGTATTTTATGGAAAATATCCAATAAAGCAATATCAAGATATTTATCCTCCTTTAACCAATGCAAATATCTATCCCCTTAGCATTCTAGGTTAGTAACTAATCTCTAGGTTAGGCTAAACTTGGTTAGGGACTATCATGACACTAATCAATAATTAAACAATAATAAAAACACATAAATACAAATAATTCCAAATAAATCCTAAAAAATTACCAAAATACCCTTTAGGCTAAAAAGTCCTAATTTGATGTTCTAAGCCTATGGCTAGGCTCACATGATCATGGTTAGTCTCTAGGTTATGAAATCTCTAGGGTTTACACTAAGGTTATACTAGTAAAGTCACAAAGTCATAAGTCGTGACTTAGAAAATGGTTTAACTTAACTAAAATCACCCAAAAATCATATTATGACTAATATACCACTAATAAATAATAAAAATAATAAATTTTCAAAAATACCATAATTTCAGAAAACTGGGTGTTACACGTCTGATGTTGGGCGACGGGAGATCATCGGCCTGTTTGGAGCAGTGGCTTGGTAGAGACACCATCCAGCCCAACGCTCGTACTCCACAGGGATACGACATTAGGGACCTTTGGGAGGAAAGTTTCTGATGGAATTAGGAAAGGGTCAAAAATTGGCTCGGGCAGCCGGCGGCCGACGATCTCTTTGCTGCGGACCTTCGGGTCTCTGACACCCCCGGCACGTGGAGATGGTCCCCAAAACCATACGAGAATTTTAGCTGGCTTCTGCCAGAATAGTTGCTGGAGGTAGTAGCATGCCGAATTCCATGTATACTATATTTTGGCATTCTTACTTTCCCACCAAATGGTCCATCCTCATATGGCGTGCATTACGTCGGAAGCTTCCGACAGACGATTCTATCAGATCTTTCAGATTCAGCCTCGCGTCCAGATGCCATTGCTGCACGGAGCACTCTTCGGAATCGGTAGAGCACGTCCTCCTTTCTGGTGAGCTGGCGAGTCAGATCTGGTTGAATCTTTACCATAGACTGAGCCTTGTCCCCCCGACTGGGGGCTTCCACGATCTCCTGACAAGCTGTGGTTGCTCCCACGGACATCAGATCGTCGTAGCCGCTGGTATCTGGGTCTTATAGAAGAACAGAAACAAATTCAGATAAGAAGGCCGTCAACTCCCCCCTCCTCAATTGTACGGAGAGGTTATCAGACAAATTCTAAAAGCTAGGAGGCGCTGCTCTCACACCCCCAACTCTTTCTGGGAGGATATTACTTAGCTTATTTTTTGGGTTCTCGCGCTTCTTCCGCTGTCGTCGAGACCCGATTCCCTTTTGTGCGCCATCTGCGCAGTTTGTTTTCTTTTGCTCTTGCCGCGTCGAGCGCGCTTACTTGTAAAGACTTCGGCATTTTGTGCCTATTACTTCAATAAAGTTTCATTTAGTTAAAAAAATATATATATATATATACCTATACATGTATTAATTGGTATATGTGAGTGTCAAAATGGGCAAAGGACTAGTGGTAGGATATGAGAGGATGTAGTGTAGCTAAAGTATAGCAAGGTAAGTAGGATATAAATAGATATGGAAAGGTCTAGTAGGGTGAGTAGAAAATAGGTTTGTGAGTATGGGTAGAAGGGTACTATGGTATCATAGGGTGCCATGGTATATTGTAAAGGTTAAATGTAGATTTAGGTAAAGGGCATAATGTGGTATCATGATTTGGTACTATTAGGGTATACCTTGGTATGGGTAATTTAGAGGGTAATGCATGTGTGTGTAGCACATAGTATGGTATGGTATAGGTTATTAGAGAGTATGTAAAAGGTAATTGGCTAGGGTAATATTAGATAGTTGCTAACTATGTATATATGAGAAATATATGGATACCTAGTGATATTAGCTAGTATAACAATACTTTAATGGTATGGACCTAGTTTGACTCTACAAACAAGGTATTAACCTAATTTGACTTCCAGGACCTAGTTTTGACCTAGAAATTATGTTTCAATTTAGATATCAATGTTTTTTATTCCAAAACACCAATTGACATTGATATTTCATATTTAGGTATTTGTGACTCTATTTTTGACCCTGATCCTTACACATTGCTAAGTACCATAGACGAGTAAATTCTTTGACAGTTTTTGTTATCTTGATGATTTCTATGATATCAGTATTTTAGTGTTATACTTGATTCCTGACACGAGGAGTATGTGGGCTAGTATCTTGATACGTATCATGAGGATTCATGATTGGATCTATCGTATTAGTTTGGGGATGGAGAAATATTGGTAGATTATGTGATCATACCCCCAAATACTTATGCATAGCTCACCACTCAGCTCACGTAGGGTGTAGCCTGATCATAATTATACTTGTGCATAGCTTTCTATATATGAATGGCCTGATCTATTACTATAACTAGTACACAGCCAGTCTTATGGAATAGCCTGATCTTGTCCCAAGCCGATCATATAATAAATAAATATTTCAAGACACATGTTAGTTGTTCATGCTCTATTCCAATTTAAACATGCTGATACATTCATTCTCATGATTACTTACAGTTTATTATTGCATGTGACATGATTACCAGTTTACCTTATTGTTCTTATACTACTTTTCTATTTTGTATTTCCATTACGTACTGTTCTTATAGCTTTTGTCAATTTAATAAAACTGTTGTTAGTTTATGTACTTTGCTCGAATCCTGACTAGATAACATTTTTAAGAGGATCTTGAGAACTCTTGTACCATATATGCCGAGAGTAAATGATGAGTGCATCTAGGAGCCACAGGACGTGCCAGTTCCCGTAGAGGAGACACCACTAGTAGCAACTTAGCTACTTTAGCTATCAGTAAAGGATTTGTCTCCAGTTTCTGAGACTTTGAGTTATTATTTTGAGACTTATATTGATGTTGAGATAGCTAGACTCTTAGACTTATTGGTGATGATTTAAGACATATATTTCTAGACTTCTCTTGGATTCTCATTTCATATCTTTATGTCATTATCGTGCCATTTATCTTCCTTATAGTTTATTGTGATTGAGTATGAATATTATCATTATATTATCCTCCTTTTGGAGTGAGATATCATTGACAGGTTATGATATATATTCATGAGTTATGACAGTTAGCAGTATTGACCTAGACAACGTTCTGCCACCGATACTGCAGCATAGGCTAGACGTACCCATGCACTCATGCCATTATTCGGGGTACGGGTCGTGACACATTTTTTGGTGGCACATGCAGGTCTTCGAGGTCACAACTAGTGAGATATCGTAGTGGTGCTCAGACTTAGAGTGCTATTACAAGCCTGCTATAAAATATATGTTATAGGCTATAGTTGAGAGATACTCAATAACGAGTAGGAAACTTCCAATCTATTTGATTACCACTCCTAATGCTTTTGCATATTGTTCTTCGAATTTAATTGTCCTTCCTTGATAATATCTTTTCTTGTGCCATATTGACTTCCTTTGTTTGATCTGTCTTTAGGCTGCCACCGAAGACTAGATCCCATTGCCATAGACCCGCAACAGCTTCTGAGAGGTCTGCTACCTCTCGACTCTATACTCTGACAACATGGGTTGTTTCTCCTACTTCTTCTATCCATGTGGGTGTTTCTGCCGATTTTGGGTGTGCTCCTCCACCTGTTCGGAACTGTCCCTGTGGAGTAAGAGGTTCTTCCTCCGCCACCTCCAAAGCCGACTGAGGTGGCACATATGTTTACGTTGTTCCGAGAAATGATGGAGGCTAAGAGGGCCAAGGTTGAGGTGCAACACCGACAGGCCAAGGTAATGCACCAAGCTACCTAGAGCCCATACCAGTTGGCTTTAGCTGCAGTGGAGAGGGTGACACTTGTCCAGCCTTAGGTTGTTCTATGTTATCCTATTAAGCAGCAGCCGAGGCCAGGTACCATAGTGGACTTCAAGAGGATGTCGCCTCGGGAGTTCAAGGGTACCTTGGGGATACTCTACACTGATGACTGGTTAGAGTATATTGAAAGGATGCATTTGGCTCAGATTCCTGAGAGCTGCAGATCGAGGCGGCTGGCAGTTAGTTGTTCGATATTTCTCTTACTAGGTATCACACGGATCCCTGGCTCGACATACAAGGACTTACTTGGAAGGATGTCAAAAGGTTTTTCAAGGAGAAGTTCTTTTCTGACGTGGCTTTGGGAGCTTTGGAGAGTCAGTTTCATGACGTAGTCCAGGGGACCATGTCGGTTGATGAGTATGCCACTGAGTTCTACCGCTTGAGCCATTTTGTGGAGAGTATGGTTCGGGACCCAGGAGATCGAGCCTAGAAGTTCAGGAAGGGTCTGATTAGGGAGGTCAGGTCACACACTTCTGGGCATCGCACAACTACCTTTGTGGACATCTTGTTGGATGCTCATATTGTTGGAGAGGACTTGGACCTCATACCCAAGAGAGGTAATAATGTTTTGGGTGGTGCTAGTGTCAGTTGGGGACCGACCAATCATCCCTATATCCAGCAGAGGCTGTTCCAGCATCATCACCAGCAGCACCAGGCACCGATTTGTGCTCATGTCAAGCAAGTGTAGAGGCAACCACAGAGGCAGGCACAATAGGCTATTTATTGTGTATTATGTGGAAAGCCAAGACACACAGAGAGGTCTATCGGAAGAGATTGGGTGTGTGCCTTTTCTGTGGGTCACCCGTTCACCAGATGAAGGATTGTCTATATTATCAAGGTCAAAGAGGACCAGCTAGAGCACCTGCAGGAAGAGCACCTATAATACATGTTGTACAACCAAGGGGACCACTATTCCAGACCCAGCAGTAGCATTCTTCTCAACACCGACAACAGAGGGGTGCACCACAGGACAGAGCATTCTCTATGACGGTCGAGGAGACCGACCCCGTCGGAGACATTATTGCAGGTCATATTCTTCTTGATTCCTTTCCTACTTTAGTACTATTAGACTCTAGTGCCAGACATAGCTTTGTATCTATATCTTTTGCTCTTAGATATTATATTGTTGCTGAACCTTTGGGTAGGACTTGAAAGATCATGACCGAGGGAGGCATTATCCTGGTTAGTGATGTTTGTAAGGGATGAAGAGTTTCTCTGGGAGATTGATAATTGAGTGCTTATTTACTCATATTGCCACTTCCGAATGGAAGCAGGGTTTTGTTCAGTCTGCAGGAGAACCAGTTTGAGTTTGTTAAAGGGGGCAGCTGAGTAGAGGGATGGTTTTATCTATGGTGCTATGGTGGAAGAGAAAGAGTTGCCACATCCAATATTAGCAGATTTTTTGGAGTTTTCCCTAAGGAGTTGTCGGGATTACTGTCGGACAGAGATGTTGCGTTCTCTATAGACTTGGGGCCAATAACATAGTCTATTTTGCAGTACGTCTATAGGATCAACAACAGCGAGATGGATTAGTTGAAGAAGCAGGTAGATGAGTTGCAGGACAAGGGATTTATCAGATCGAGCTCTTCACCTTGGGGTGCCCATATATTGTTTGTACATAAGAATGATGGATTGGTGCGTATGTGCATTTATTACAGGGCTTTGAACAACCTCACTATCAAGAACAAATACCCGTTGCCGAGGATTGATGATTTATTTGATCAGAGCGACACTAAGGTATTTTTAAGATAGATATGAGGTCAGGTTACCACCAGGTGAAAGAGAAAAAGGAAGACATTTTGAAGACTGTTTTTTAGACTCGGTATTGCCAGTATGAGTTCACTGTGATGCCTTTTGGGTTGACTAATGTCCTGGAAGTATTCATGAACTTGATGAACATGGTGTTCCATCAGTACCTTAACAAGTTTGTGGTGGTGTTCGTTGATGATATTTTGATCTACTCAAAAATGCCAGATGAGCACGAAGAGCACCTGAGGATTTAGAGACCCTCAGGAAGGAAAAACTGTACGAAAAATTGTCGAAGTGTGAGTTCTTTCTCGGACCAAGTAGAGTTCTTAGGGCATGTTTTGACAAAAGATGAGATCTCGGTGGACCCGAAAAAGATTGCTGCAGTTTAGTCATGGTCCACATCAAGCACAGATGAAGAGATATAGAGCTTCTTAGGTCTGGAAGGCTACTATCAGAAGTTCGTACAAGACTTTTCCAAGATTATAGAGCCGATGACCAGACTCACCAGGAAGGAGGTGGAGTTTATACGGTCCAAGAAGTGCCAGATAAGAAGAGGTTGACTATATCTCTAGTTTTGACGTTGCTATCCGGGACAGGTGGATTCACTATCTTTAGTGATGCTTTAGGAAAAGGTTTTGGTTGTATTCTTCAGCAACATGTGTTACGACCCGCACCCGGAAGTTCGAGCACGAGTACGTGAAAACACGTCCAGCATACGTCGCAGAGTCGATGGCAGTACGCTGTTTTAATCCTCAAGGAATATCCAAATCCAGTAACATAATGTAAATCATATCAACAAGGTTCTAACTCACACAAGTGCTAACAGGTAGATAAAAAATAGAAGATAAGTCCACAAGATCCAATCCAGATAGTCAGATACATGAATCCTCTAAATAGAGTATATTTTAATAAATATTCTGACAGTAGAATCTAAAGAGCAAGTAAGCAAATGCTAATATAAAACTAAGCATCCTCCATTGGTTAGTCGGCTACAATATCTCCTACATCCTCAAGTATACCATGATCAGTCCCAGCTGTGCCGTAGTATGTGGGGCACCGATCCTCTAAGTCATCGCCTGAAAATATGATTTTCTAGTCATGATTGGAGCAAGTACAATACATAAACTACTATTCATAATATGCTAGGAAATA
Organism: Iris pallida; assembly: GCA_029216955.1. Taxonomy (NCBI): domain Eukaryota; kingdom Viridiplantae; phylum Streptophyta; class Magnoliopsida; order Asparagales; family Iridaceae; genus Iris; species Iris pallida. The sequence continues at coordinate 27,702,324 of JANAVB010023800.1, read as the reverse complement.
TATAACAAGAAGTAGAGTAAGAGAACAAAAGTGAATAAACTGTAATTATGATCTGACATGTATATAGACAGAAAAAGAATAATCATGGCATAGAATCAAGACATATGACTTAATCAATATGAACATACATAAGTCATAATTATACTAAGTGCATTTAAAGTACCATATTCTATATGTGATCGGGTTGAGGGATCTACATGGCCAGGCTCAATCATACCTGTGGTGTATGATTAGCTATCAGGCACAGAAACACGGAGTACGTGTTTTGTTCACATACTCACTACATACTAAGGTATTTCATGTCCAACTAGTAATCATGGATTCGAATCATAATGTGAATAAGGTAAACACGAAAGCATAGAAACACGGTAATCATGAAAATGAATCCATAAACACTAATATCGTGTAATAGTCATGTCGAAAATTAGGAATGTATATCTAAAACATGAAATAGAGTAACCATCAGAAAATGGAAGTGGTCATTGCAAGTACTTGTCGCCTGAAGTCGATGTGTGTAATGTCTGTGGTTCGTATTACGTATTTTGGAAATACGTGTACGTGTCTTTTCTTGTATTATTCCTTGTTTAGCTCTCGGCTTGGTTTAACTCTCGGTTTGGGTTGGCTTGGTTCGGCCGGCCCAATGCTTGGTTCATCATGGGCCAAGGGTGGAACACCTTAGCCTATGCTTCTCCTTCATTTCCACCACAACCCCCTACCTACCACCACCTTTGATATTTATTGCCATTTCTTTTTTCTCTCTCTCCATAATTCTCATTTACTTCTCCTTCCCCCACCATTACTCTTCTCCACCAACCAAGAACACCATAGGCAAGTGCAACTTGCTTCCACAAGAGAACTCCTTTTGATAGTTTCATTAGCTTCTCCTCATGATTCTAAACCACATTAGAACTTGTTATTTTCCATTTTGAGGCTTTATTTCTTGTAGATCTAGAGTTTTGTTACTTTCAGATTTTGGTGGTTTTGATTTATTAAACTCCTTTATTTTCAAGTTTTGATGGTTCCATGTTGTAGAGCATTTCATTCTACCCAATTTTGACCTTTGGAAAGTTGGATTCGGACTTGTTTTGACCAAGATATGGACAATTGAAGCTTAGATTCAACTTTAAGAGCACTTGCTGTTCTTGCCATTTGGAGAAGACAGTGAACAGTGAGCTAGCTTTTAGCTTATGCCGCTGAGCTGTACGCTGCTCTTTAGTGAGCTTACGCTAGCCTTCGTACGCTGCTCTTTAGCGAGCGTACGTTAGCCTTCGTACGCTGCTCTTTAGCGAGCGTATGCTGGCCTTCGTACGCTGCTCTTTAGCGAGCGTACGCTGGCCTTCGTACGCTGCTCTTTAGCGAGCGTACGCTAGCCTTCGTACGCTGCTCTTTAGCGAGCGTACGCTAGCCTTCGTACGCTGCTCTTTAGCGAGCGTACGCTAGCCTTCGTACGCTGCTCTTTAGCGAGCGTACGCTAGCCTTCGTACGCTGCTCTTTAGTGAGCGTACGCTCACCTTGATACGCTGCCTATTGGCAGCGTGTCTTGAGCGTATGCTAGCTTGAGCGTACGCGTGCCTTGGTACGCTAGCTTAAGCGAGCAAGGCGTACGCTGGCCCCTTTCGTACGCTAGCTTGAGCGTACGCTGACCTGTAGCTTGAGCGTGCCCTTGTGTACGCTGACCCTTGCGTACGCTTCCCATTGGAAGTGTATAGACCCTTTGGTACGCTAGCTCGAGCGTACGCAGACCTGAGCGTACGCTAGCCTGAGCGTAGCCTGGCTTGAGCGTAGCCTGATTACCTTTGATCTTCTATAGCCCTGTATATTCATATTTTCTTAGATATTTATCGTCCATTTTATATCCTTACGCCTTTTGTCCTGAACTTGATAATCACGAATTTACTTGATATGTTTGGAATTGATAACTGAGCCTGACACGATAGTGACCCGTAGTGGTGCAGTCCTGACATAATAACCTGAGATAACTTGATAGTGGCCCGTCGTGGCGCGCTCCTGACAAGAACACTTGACATGATAAACCTGACATGTTATATCTTGATAAGCTGTTACGACGGCTGCCTGACATGACATGACCTGTACAATTAATCCTGGATACCGTAGGCGATTGTGCTTGTACAAATAAACCAGTCCTGTCTTGCATCATGTCTAGGATGGGACTCCTGAGTACCACGGTCAGGAGTACCTATTGAAATAAACTAAGGACTAATAACTAGATTAATACATTAGTCATGAAGACATTTCCCAGCTACAGGCAATCCCGTTACCTGGGCGCACTTGGGATCTGTAGCCTGCCATCGAGTAGAGCACATTTCCAGCACACTGTCATGTGTTGCACCCTTCAAACTGCTTAAGGGTACATGCGTTTCCTGGACGATGTACCCACCTGAATTCAACCCTAATCTCTCGACCTGGGTGACCTGGATGGTCTGCAGGGCTTGTGGCTGTGGAATAATCTCACTGCATCTTGTTAGTAATTAGGCTTGTGACAACCCTATATAGTTAAAGTATCAAGCCGTAATTCTTGCTTGGCCGTGAAGTGATTGGATGGAGTCTAACCAGTCTAGTCTTGCCCTGATCCTGTTCCAGATTATTGAATGACCAAAATGCTTGTATTTATTTTTCCGATAAATGGTGAGAATTCCAAGTTCTATTCAGACGAAGGGTTACAACCCCGGTCCTTGTTTGGTTTACGGGTTGTAACCTGGTTATCTGAATAGTTCCATGGTTATCTCGTCGTATATCATCCTGGTGTATTTTCTTTATTTCCAGTTCTTACTTTTATTTATATCTTGTGCTGATTGCTGGTTTTAGTTCTTAAGTGAAGCTTCCTTTGTGGCACTTGCTCTTTCTGGGGTCTGACCCAGCTGGTTTTGTGTGGCCAGATTTTGGAGCAGCTCCAGAGGATCTACCGACCTTCCAGCCAGATGGTGGCCACTAGACGGAACCCTGGCAACGAATGGGTTATTTTTGGCTCTCCCGCTCTATTGTAAAAATATTCTTTTGAGGCGTTTAGCCGACAAGCACCTGTTTAGCTCGATTGTACTTACTTACTGTCTGCCTACGGGCTATAACATGATTGACAAATCCTAGGGTTGATCATGTATGACTAAACTCTTGCTAGTCCTAAATTTTGTAACGACTAGCTTCATGATCAGCTGAATATATAATATTTGGGATGCCTTATTATTGTATATTTAACGATCATACATCTTGTGACTCTTACTTACTTGCTTATGATTGAGACACTAGGCTTGTTCATAACCTTAAGAGACTGTTGGCTTGTAGATAAACCCTCATGTATCCTAGACAGCTGTGACCATATAGCAAGATGGAATCCATTTCAATATACGTAGCTGGCTATGTCTGCCCCCGCTCTCCAGTATTCTGGTTCTGGGGCGTGACATGGTTTAAGTGGTGGCCCATGCAGGTCTTGTAAATCAAGATATGTGAGGGTTTATCGAATAGATGTCTCAATCAGTACTCGTCCTTGAGCTCTGCTCGTATCTTCTGAATCCCTGGATTCTTGTCCTGATCATATGCTTGTATCGTTGCTCTGTCCTGGTCCTTCTTTATTATTTTCTATGTCGTCTTCTTCAGCGGCATAGTACCTGACCCGGCCGATCAGCAAGGCGGAGCACCTCCCGCGGACCAGCAGCAACCTGGAGATCAAGCCCAGCATTCCGGAGTAGCCTCCAGAGTCGTGCCTTCTGGCGAAGAGCCTCCAGTTCAGCCAGTTCAGCCTGCCGAACATGATGACGGCACTTTGGTAGGTCTCGTCAGGACCTTGATAGCTTCCCAAGACCGGCGTGGAGATGCCTTGGAACAGGCAGTGACGGATGCTTTGACCCGGGGTGGTCATCAGGGTAACAGCGCGGCCAACAGCTTCAAGCGCTTGAACCCTCCCTTCTTTGACGGTAGTGAAGATGCTATCGCGGCAGATGCATGGCTTCAGGACACAGAAGTGATTCTAGAAGCAGCCAGGACCCCAGAGAACGAGAAGGTGGCCGTTGTGCGCCTGCAGTTGTTAGATCTTGCCCGCAGCTGGTGGGCAGTACAGGCCGTTGGATTAGCAGCCCCCATTGCTTGGGCAGTATTCTGGGAGAGATTCCAGACCAAGTATTTTGATGTTGTAGCTCGGTACGATCTACAGACGAGGTTCACAAATCTGAAGCAAGGAGGCAGGACGGTCGATGGATATACGGCCGAGTTTTCGAGACTCAGTCGGTTTGCTCCCACCTTGGTGGCAACCGAGTATGATCGAGCCCAGCGGTTCCAGCAGGGACTTCACCTGGAGATCTTATTGGCAGTTGAGCAGTTTGAGCATCAGACTTTTGATGCAGTCTTGAGAGCAGCCCGGAGGCATGAGTATACCTTCCAGAGGATTATGGACAGGACCGGAGGTCGGAAGAGATCTCACGGCCAGATGAATCAGTCTTCAGCACCAGCCCCGGCAGCCAGGGCTTTGACTATTGGAGCTCCGAGGCGAGCGGCCTCCATAACGTCGGTTTAGCATTCCACTCCGACGTACCCTCAGCAGCAGCAGAAGCAGAAGCAGTCTTCCGCAGTGGGATGTTCTCATTGTGGGAAGCCAGGCCATGTGGTGGCAGAGTGTCGCAGGGCACAGGGATTGTGTCTGGCTTGTGGAGCACCAGACCATAGGGTTGGATCCTGCCCGAATAGGGGTGGTTCATCCTCGTCCAACCTTTCTAGTTCTTCGATAAGAGGACCAGCACCGGTCCAGCAGCAGCAGCAGCAGTATCCATTGCCGAGGCCCTTGCCGCCTCAGTCCCAGGTATTTCAGCAACAGAGCCCCCAGCAGTATGCACAAGCCCAGGCCTTGAGTCAGAGTAGGCAGCGAGGGTTTCAGCAGAGGGGACCAGCACCCCGAGGGCACGGTCAGGCTATGGTGATGGCCGTGGAGGAAGAGTTGGCACCAGGTGAGGTAGTGGCAGGTACTATTCTCGCCAACTCCTTTCCAGCTTCAGCTTTATTTGATTCTGGTGCATCGCATTCTTTTATGTCTGCACGATTCACGACACGAGTAGGATTGGAGTCCGAGTCATTATCAGTAAGGCTTAATATACTTACTGGTAGTGGACTTGTGGGAGTAGATAGAGTGTTTTCCTCGTGTCGGGTCGTAGTTAGCGGTAGAGAATTCTCCGCTAGATTGATAGAGTTCCCGATGGCCGATTATGATGTGGTGCTAGGGATGGATTGGTTGAGGAACCAGTATGCTAGGATAGACTGCCACATTGGCAGGGTTGTTTTTAGCATTCCAGGCGAACTGGAGTTTTCTTTCTCCCGAGGCGAAGTTGAGTCATCTCCTCCAGTATTGCGGATGGCAGTAGCAGCAGTTCAGTTGCCTAGGATAGTCGAAGAGTTTCCAGATGTTTTCCCAGAAGAACTTCCAGGTATGCCTCCGGAGCGGGAGATCGAGTTCACTATAGACTTGATTCCCGGGACAGCCCCAGTGTCAGAGAGAGTCTACAGAATGGCGCCATCAGAGTTGGAGATCTTGTACAAGATGATTGAGGAACTCAGAACCAAGGGATTCATTCGTGCTAGTGGATCGCCTTGGGGAGCCCCGATACTTCTTGTGAAAAAGAAGGATGGTACGTCCAGGTTATGTGTTGATTATCGTACCTTGAACTCAGTGACAATCAAGAACAGATACCCTCTTCCGAGGATAGATGACTTGTTTGATCAACTCAAGGGGGCATCAGTATTCTCGAAGATTGATTTGCGCTCAGGTTATCATCAGATCAGAGTCAAAGAGCAGGACATCCCAAAGACGGCTTTTAGATCGAGATATGGGCATTGGGAGTTCCTTGTTATGCCCTTTGGAGCAACCAATGCGCCGGCAGTATTCATGGACCTCATGAATCGCATCTTCATGCCTTACTTGGATCAGATTGTGATTGTGTTCTTGGATGTCATCCTGGCCTACAGCAAGAGTGAGGCGGAGCATGAGCAGCATCTCCGTATAGTTCTTCAGATCCTCAGGGAGCACCAGCTGTATGCCAAGTTCAGTAAATGCGATTTCTGGCTCGACCGCATTTTGTACTTGGGTCATATCATCACCAGAAGAGGAGTAGAAGTGGATCCCCAGAAGATTATAGCTATTGAGTCATGGCTAGTACCCAGCACCGTTGCAGAAGTTCGCAGTTTCCTTGGATTGGCTGGCTATTACCGGCGATTTGTTTCAGACTTTGCTCGAATTTCAGCGCCACTGACCCAGTTGACCCGCAAGGATGCGCAGTTTGCTTGGACAGCAGAGTGTCAGAGTTCTTTTGAGCAGTTGAAGCGAGGATTGATAACAGCTCCTATTCTTACGCTTCCAGATGGAATCGGAGGATTTTCAGTGTATTGTGATGCTTCAGGCAGAGGTTTAGGATGTGTTCTGATGCAGTATGGAAAGGTAATAGCTTATGCATCACGACAACTTCGTGATCATGAGAGGAATTACCCAACCCATAACTTGGAGCTGGCAGTAGTGGTGTTTGCACTTAAGTTGTGGAGGTACTACTTGTACGGAGATAGGGTGGAGATTTTCACCGACCACAAGAGCCTGAAGTATGTTTTCACCCAGAAGGATCTTAACATGCGTCAGAGAAGGTGGCTGGAGCTTCTTGTGGATTATGATGTCAACCTGCAGTATCATCCTGGGAAGGCCAATGTCGTAGCAGATGCATTGAGCAGGAGAGCCGGAGCTTATTTCCTAACAGCGCAGCCAGAGTTGTTAGCCGATCTTCAGAAGATGGATATAGAAGTTGTTCTCCCTTCCAGTGTGGCCTTGATGGCCAGCATGCAAGTTCAGTCCACTATAGTCGAGAGGATCCGGATGGTGCAGTCGACAGATTCCAAGCTTCAGCAACTCAGAGCAGAGTGTGAGGCGGGACGAAGACCAGAGTTATGTATTCATGGGGATGGTACACTTAGGCATGGTAAGCGTCTTTGTGTACCCAGTGGAGATATCAGACGGGAGATCATGTCAGAAGCGCACAGTTCGCAGTATTCCATCCATCCCGGCAGTACGAAGATGTATCGTGATATCCGGCAGCATTTCTGGTGGAATGGCATGAAGCGGGAGATAGCTCGGTTTGTCTCTCGGTGTTTGGTTTGTCAACAAGTTAAAGCTAAACATCAGAGACCGGCTGGACTTCTTCAGCCCTTACCGATTCCAGAATGGAAGTGGAAGCATATAACCATGGATTTCGTGACTGGATTACCTAGATCCCCAGCTGGCAGAGATGCTATCTGGGTTATAGTTGATCGGCTCACGAAGGTAGCTCACTTCCTCCCGTTCAGAGTTGGTCAGTCGACGGCTCAGTTAGCAGAGATATATCTCCGGCAGATTGTCAGATTGCACGGAGTACCAGTCAGTATTACCTCGGACCGAGATTCAAGATTTACGTCGCACTTTTGGCGTAGCTTGCAAGAAAGTTTGGGGACTCGCCTCCAGTTCAGTTCAGCATATCACCCGCAGACAGATGGCCAGTCGGAGCGCACGATCCAGACTCTTGAAGATATGTTGAGATCATGCACACTCGACTTCGGTGGTTCATGGGAAGATCACTTGCACCTGGTAGAATTCTCGTACAACAACAGTTTCCAGGCCAGTATCCAGATGGCACCGTTCGAGGCACTATATGGTAGGAAGTGCAGATCCCCGTTAGCCTGGGATGATGTTGGAGAAAGACAGATGCTCGGTCCAGAAATGATTGCTCAGACAGTTGAAGTGGTCAGGCGATTCAGAGATCATCTTCGAGTTGCCCAAGATCGCCAGCGCCATTGGGCCGATTCTCATCGGCGTCCTCTCGAGTTCTCGGTCGGTGATCATGTATTCCTGAGGATTTTGCCTAACCGTAGCATCATTCGTTTCGGCGTACGAGGAAAGCTTAGTCCTAGGTATATAGGACCGTTTGACATTCTGGAGCGAGTAGGAGATGTATCCTATCGTCTCGCTCTTCTGCCGTCGTTAAGCGAGGTGCATGATGTGTTCCATGTATCCCAATTACGACGGTACATCCCGGACCCGAGCCACATCCAGGATCATTCAGAATTGGTTGTTGGTACCAACCTTTCGTATGAGGAGAGGCCCGTGTCTATATTGGATCGAAGAGAGAAGATCCTCAAGAACAAGACTATCAAGTTAGTCTGAGTTGCTTGGGGTCATCACTCTTTGGGGGAGTCAACGTGGGAGCGTGAGGATGATATCCGATCACGATATCCCGACTTGTTTGACTCGTGAGGTATAATGTCTTTCTTATGCCTCATGCCATCAATTCCTTGCTTGCATGATTGATTGATTGCCTAGTATAATTGCCTGTGAATAGTATAGCTTGTTCTTGTCCCTCTAGCCTCTTAATTAAATTTTGAGGACGGAATTCTTTTAAGGTGGGTAGAGTTGTAATGCATGTGGTTCGTATTACGTATTTTGGAAATACGTGTACGTGTCTTTTCTTGTATTATTCCTTGTTTAGCTCTCGGCTTGGTTTAAATCTCGGTTTGGGTTGGCTTGGTTCGGCCGGCCCAATGCTTGGTTCATCATGGGCCAAGGGTGGAACACCTTAGCCTATGCTTCTCCTTCATTTCCACCACAACCCCCCTACCTACCACCACCTTTGATATTTATTGCCATTTCTTCTTTCTCTCTCTCCATAATTCTTATTTACTTCTCCTTCCCCCACCATTACTCTTCTCCACCAACCAAGAACACCATAGGCAAGTGCAACTTGCTTCCACAAGAGAACTCCTTTTGATGGTTTCATTAGCTTCTCCTTATGATTCTAAACCACATTAGAACTTGTCATTTTCAATTTTGAGGCTTTATTTCTTGTAGATCTAGAGTTTTGTTACTTTCAGATTTTGGTGGTTTTGATCTATAAAACTCATTTGTTTTCAAGTTTTGATGGTTCCATGTTGTAGAGCATTTCATTCTACCCAATTTTGACCTTTGGAAAGTTGGATTCGGACTTGTTTTGACCAAGATATGGACAATTGAAGCTTAGATTCAACTTTAAGAGCTCTTGCTGTTCTTGCCATTTTGAGAAGACAGTGAACAGTGAGCTAGCTTTTAGCTTATGCCGCTGAGCTGTACGCTGCTCTTTAGTGAGCGTACGCTAGCCTTCGTACGCTGCTCTTTAGTGAGCTTACGCTAGCCTTCGTACGCTGCTCTTTAGCGAGCGTACGCTAGCCTTCGTACGCTGCTCTTTAGCGAGCGTACGCTGGCCTTCGTACGCTGCTCTTTAGCGAGCGTACGCTAGCCTTCGTACGCTGCTCTTTAGCGAGCGTACGCTAGCCTTCGTACGCTGCTCTTTAGCGAGCGTACGCTAGCCTTCGTACGCTGCTCTTTAGTGAGCGTACGCTCACCTTGATACGCTGCCTGTTGGCAGCGTGTCTTGAGCGTATGCTAGCTTGAGCGTACGCGTGCCATGGTACGCTAGCTTAAGCGAGCAAGGCGTACGCTGGCCCCTTTTGTACGCTAGCTTGAGCGTACGCTGACCTGTAGCTTGAGCGAGCCCTTGTGTACGCTGACCCTTGCGTACGCTTCCCATTGGAAGTGTATAGACCCTTTGGTACGCTAGCTCGAGCGTACGCAGACCTGAGCGTACGCTAGCCTGAGCGTAGCCTGGCTTGAGCGTAGCCTGATTACCCTTGATCTTCTATAGCCCTGTATATTGATATATTATTAGATATTTATCGTCCATTTTATATCCTTACGCCTTTTGTCCTGAACTTGATAATCACGAATTTACTTGATATATTTGGAATTGATAACTGAGCCTGACACGATAGTGACCCATAGTGGTGCACTCCTGACATAATAACCTGACATGACTTGATAGTGGCCCGTCGTGGCGCGCTCCTGACCAGAACACTTGACATGATAAACCTGACATGTTATATCTTGATAAGTTGTTACGACGGTTGCCTGACATGACATGACCTGTACAATTAATTCTGGACACCGTGGGCAATTGTGTTTGTACAAATAAACCAGTCCTGTCTTGCATCATGTCTAGGATGGGACTCCTGAGTACCACGGTCAGGAGTACCTATTGAAATAAACTAAGGACTAATAACTAGATTAATACATTAGTCATGAAGAGATTTCCCAGCTACAGGCAATCCCGTTACCTGGGCGCGCTTGGGATCTGTAGCCTGCCGTCGAGTAGGGCACATTTCCAGCACACTGTCATGTGTTGCACCCTTCAAACTGCTTAAGGGTACATGCGTTTCCTGGACGATGTACCCACCTGAATTCAACCCTAATCTCTCGACCTGGGTGACCTGGATGGTCTGCAGGGCTTGTGGCTGTGGAATAATCTCACTGCATCTTGTTAGTAATTAGGCTTGTGACAACCCTATATAGTTAAAGTATCAAGCCGTAATTCTTGCTTGGCCGTGAAGTGATTGGATGGAGTCTAACCAGTCTAGTCTTGCCCTGATCCTGTTCCAGATTATTGAATGACCAGAATGCTTGTATTTATTTTTCCGATAAATGGTGAGAATTCCAAGTTCTGTTCAGACGAAGGGTTACAACCCCGGTCCTTGTTTGGTTTACGGGTTGTAACCTGGTTATCTGAATAGTTTCATGGTTATCTCGTCGTATATCATCCTGGTGTATTTTCTTTATTTCTAGTTCTTACTTTTATTTATATCTTGTGCTGATTGCTGGTTTTAGTTCTTAAGTGAAGCTTCCTTTGTGGCACTTGCTCTTTCTGGGGTCTGATCCAGCTGGTTTTGTGTGGCCAGATTTCGGAGCAGCTCCAGAGGATCTACCGACCTTCCAGCCAGATGGTGGCCACTAGACGGAACCCTGGCAACGAGTGGGTTATTTTTGGCTCTCCCGCTCTATTGTAAAAATATTCTTTTGAGGCGTTTAGCCGACGAGCACCTGTTTAGCTCGATTGCACTTACTTACTGTCTGCCTACGGGCTATAACATGATTGACAAATCCTAGGGTTGATCATGTATGACTAAACTCTTGCTAGTCCTAACATTTTGTAACGACTAGCTTCATGATCAGCTGAATATGTAATATTTGGGATGCCTTATTATTGTATATTTAACGATCATACATCTTGTGACTCTTACTTACTTGCTTATGATTGAGACACTAGGCTTGTTCGTGACCTTAAGAGACTGTTGGCTTGTAGATAAACCCTCATGTATCCTAGACAGCCGTGACCGTATAGCGAGATGGAATCCATTTCAATATACGTAGCTGGCTATGTCTGCCCCCGCTCTCCAGTATTCTGGTTCTGGGGCGTGACAATATGCGCGACAGAACATGTCGACACGAAAAATATCAGAGTCTAAAGTCTAAATAATAATCCCAAAAATCATATAATACCAAGTCATAGTCGTCGAATATCATAATCCATGCCTAATTATAATCCAGGATCGGTCCATTGTCTAATATAGTCCATAATTGATCTATACAAGAGTATCCATAATCTGATGATTAATTTAGAAGATTGAGCAAAGTGACAAAAATAGGAAACACACGATTAGATCAAGATCAAAATTTAATAGTCGAAAAAAAATTGAGTATATACATACTACTATTTTTGGAAATATTTTATAGTATTTGAAATTAACTAGTTATCGTATTTGAAATGATGCTAGAATAGGAAAAATCATTTAAGACAAATTTTGGTAATACAATTTTATTAGAGAAATATTTAAATTGCTAACAAATTTGAAATC
>JANAVB010023800.1:27595594-27685594 GCA_029216955.1 Iris pallida | reverse complement strand
GTACTGCCGACACTGTGGCATAGGCTGGACGTACCCACTTCTCGTGCCCCTACACTGGATGCGGGTCGTGACACATTTTTAGTGGTGGCCCATGCAGGTCTAGAGCTCTGAGTTACGTCTCAGTTCGTAGTGGCACTCGAACTAGAGTATCACTACAACCTGCAATAGGATATAGTATATAAAATTTAAAGGTACTCAATCATATTAGGAAAAACTCTTATCTAAATTACTGCCATCTAAATTTTTGCTGTTAATTGCTTCCTTTGAAATAAAATGTCCTCCTTTGATTATATCGCTTCTTTTTCAGTATTAATTTTCTTGTTTGATCTATCTCCAGGATGGTGCAGACATGATCTCATCATTTTGGTCCAGGGGATACCACCGAGAGGTCTGCCACTTCTCGTCTGATTCAGCAGGACCTTGGGACCACAACTCCCTTTATTCCTTCGCATGTCGGAGCATCTGCCGTATTTACGGGTGCACCTCCATCTGTTCGGCGGCCTGCCTTAGACTTCCCAGATGTGTTCCATCAGCAGCCAACTTCGGGATCAGTAGATGCAACTCAATTTTTTGCCTTCTTCTAGCTGATGGTGCAGTCCCAGCAGCACCAGTCTGCTGATTTCAGGCAGGGCATAGACAATGCCCACCAGCTAGCTATGACTACAGTGGAGAGGGTGACCGCCCAGCCACAGAGAGGGCAGATGCAGCAGTACCACCCGAGGACCCTGAACATCCAGGACTTCCAAAGATACGACCGTGAGACTTCCGAGGTTCTGAGGGTATCCTATATGCCGACGACTGGATCGAGCATATAGAAGAGATCTTTCGCCTGGCACTGATACCAGCTGGAATCCAGATAGAGGCAGCGGGCAGCTAGATACAGGACCTTGCCCGCACATGGTACCAGACTGACCCTAGAGTGGGTACGGAGGGGCAGACATGGGAAGCTTTCAAGAAGCTCTTCAAGGAGAAGTTTTTCCCAGATACAACACTCGGCGCCTTGGAGACGCAGATTAAGAGTTTGGTTCAGGGGAACCAGATAGTGGAGGAATACGCCGGAAAGTTCTGTCGTCTGGGCAGATTTGTTGAGGGCCTTAGCGAGATAGCGAAGGCTAGGAGGTTCAGGAAGGGTTTGGTCACGGAAGTCAAGTCCTTGGCCAAGAGCGATAAAGGCGCTTCCTTTGAGAAGATTCTGACGGGCGCCATGGCAGTGGAGGACAACCTTAAGCTGAAGCTGAAGAGAGGTCATGCTGCGCATGGAGCCAGTAGCAGTGGAGGTCCGGCAAAGAGGCCTCACTTTCAGCAGCAGCACCAGCAGAGGCCGTTCGAGCAGTAATTTCAGAGACAGGGCCGTGCACCTTTTCAGTAGGTACAGCAGCAGCCGAGACAACAGTAGGCACGCAGACACCAGTAGGCCACCCCTTGTACCTTCTATAACAAACCAGGGCATGGATGGAACGACTACAGAAAGAGGCTAGGCAAGTGCCTACTCTGCGGTTCAGCGGAGCATCAGCTGAGGGAGAGCCCCATGTTTTCGGGACGTACAGTTCAGGGAGCAGGAGCTAAGGCTCCGGTAGGGCAGCAAAAGGGACCACCGTTGCAGACACAGCAGTAGAGGTTCATCCAGCACCAGCAGCAGGCCACGAGAGGCCAGCAGGGGTAAGATTTCTCCATAGTAGCTGAGGATGCAGAGGCCATAGGAGATCTGATCGCACATTCTGTTCTTCTCGACTCCATTGCCGCATTTGTATTGGTCGATTCTGGTGCTTCCTATAGCTTTGTGTCTATATCTTTTGCTATTAGATACTATCTTATTTCTGAATCGTTGCATAAGACTTGCAAGATCACGAGTGGGGGTGGCATCATCCTTGTCTGTGATATTTGTATATATCGTAGAGTTATTTTAGGAGGCCGAGAACTAGATGTGAGTCTGCTCGTAATGCCATTACCGAACTACGATAGTATACTCAGGATGGATTGGTTGATCAGGCACCATGCCAGTATAGATTATCGTGGCAGCAGAGTTCTTTTCAAAGTACCGGGAGAGCTAGTGTTCGAGTTCGCCAGGCGGGAGACAGAGTAGAGTAGCGGAGTCTTCTGCGAAGTTTCAGTAGAGGAGCAAACGGTGCCACATCCATTGATAGTGGAGTTTATGGATGTCTTTTCGGCGGACTTGTCAGGACTACCACCGGATAGAGACGTTGAGTTTTCTATAGACTTAGTGTCGGGCGCAGAGCCGATATCTCAACACGTCTATAGGGTGAACAATAGCGAGCTGGTAGAATTGAAGAAAAAAGTGGATGAGTTGCAGGACATAGGCTTCATCCGATCGAGTTCTTCACCATGGGGTGTACCGTTGCTTTTTATGCCAAAGAAGGATAGGTCGGTACATATGTGTATCGACTACAGGGCACTCAACAACCTTATGATCAAGAACAAGTACCCGTTGTCGAGGATCGATGATATCTTCGAACAGTTGAGTAGAGCGAGAGTATTTTCTAAAATTGATCTGAGGTCAGGCTACCATCATGTGAAGGTGAAGAGGAAGGATATCCCGAAGACAGCATTCAGGACACGGTATGGTCAGTTTGAGTTTATGTTGATGCCGTTTGGGTTAACTAACGTCCCGGCAGTATTCATGAACCTGATGAACAAGGTGTTCCACCAGTACTTGGACAAGTTCATGGTGGTGTTCATCGACGATATCTTGGTGTACTCGAATACCCTAGAGGAGCATGAGGAGTACTTAAGAATGGTTCATGAGACTCTCAGGTAGGAGGAGCTTTACGGTAAGATCTCGAAGTGTGAGTTCTTCCTGGATCGAATTGATTTCCTGGGTCATGTTGTGACCGGGGATGGGATCTAGTTGACCCGAGGAAGATCACGGCAGTTGAGGGGTGGACAGAAGCGAGTTTAGTCACAGAGATCAGGAGCTTCTTGGGATTGGCAGGCTACTACAAGAGGTTTATTCAGGATTTCTCCCGCTTGTAGAGCTGTTGACTAGGCTGACCCGGAAGGATGTAGCGTGTATCTGGTCAGAGGAGTGTCAAGTCGCTTTCGATGAGTTGAAGAAGCGGTTGACGATAGCTCCGATTCTACCATTGCCATCAGGATCAGGCAGGTTCACTATCTACAGTGTCACCTCAGAGAAGGGTTTGGGTTATGTCTTGTAGCAGCATGGGAAGGTAATTGCCTATGCTTCCAGGCAGTTATGTCCGCATAAGAAGAACTATCCTACCAATTGTCATGCCTCGATCCGGGAAATCGCTCGTCCTCGCTAGATTTCACCCGAATCATCGTCCTCGCTGGGACATGATGCCATACGAGCCTAGAGTTGCGCTCGTACAAGGCAAAATAATAGGTTCACATAAGATTATCTCAAATTGATAGCATAAGCAGCAGAAGGAAAGTAGAGTATACAACAAGAATCTTTTTTATTAATAATGAACTAAAGGTTACAAAGGCTTGAATAGCCCAACTGAATATGCCAACTGGCTACAACGCTCATGATCTCTCTAGCTCACAAAGGATTACATTGTTCCATACATTATTCCTCTTTATAGCCAACAAGCAGTCTTCGGCCGAACACCTCCATGTTGCAAGTTCGATCGCCAATGCGATAGCTCCTCTTGGGACGCTAAGGACTCTATGCCTCGACATGTCCAAGCCAAGCCCCGCCCCTAGCCGAATCATAACTTGAACCTGCAAGCAAACTGGTGGAAGATTAGTGCTTTTGTCCTCGCTTCACTGATCAAGACCCACTCGTACCCAACCAACACTAAGTATATTTAGTAAAACATGCATCTTAATTTGGTGATCTTTCTATTTAGCATTATGATATGTTTTATGGCAATATTCAAGCATAATAACTAAATATAATTGTGTCCAACATCGTGTTCCTGCAGCAGATACAGTTAGACATAATCTGAATATAAACATAGTGATCGTGCTCATCTCCGTCCTATTTTGCCTAGCCTACAATGGTTAGAACTTTACATAACCAATCATACAATTCACAAAAACCAACCAACCATACATAGACATATGCATAAGGGTGGGAGGCCCTGCGCCTGTACCCAACACTAATCTCAGCCCACCGGCCCTATATATATGGAGGTCACGGTGTTTTGTACCGTAATGGACTTAGAATCCTTATTTGTAAGCCTATGATCGCTCCAATACGGGTTGCTAGCCCAATATCTGAAGGATCCCAAACTGACTGATATCATATCTTATCACAACAATGGATGGTCGTAATCCATCCTAATGATGTGGACCATAAATACCACACATAATTCCTTCATAGGCCGAACGGTCCTGGCGCCCCGGTCGTAACCGTCCGAGGGAAGCCGCACCCGTGCACGGGCCATCCGAGTCCATTGACCATGCAATACGCGTCATAGCATATAAGTCATATCATTCCAACCAATCTCACGTTCCATAAACATAATCCTGCATCTCTATCTCAAGTTCCTTCGGCGTTATGCCCCAACAAATCTGTATTGATGCACGACGCCCAACGGCTTAGACATCTCGTACTTATACTCCACGCATTCCATTCATAAGTTGTTCACATAACCGTCGTTCTGTAGTTACTTAGTCATTTCGTAGCTTTCGTGCACGATGGCATGCATAATGCCATAATCTGTGTTCTAGGCCTAGTGTTCAATGTTCTTGGAGTCGTGCAAGTGATGCACATCTCGATATTATCTTTCAATGTTCTACCATCACCGCCCTACCGCGACCCGTACACTTGATGCATGTCGCTTCAATTGTTCAATGTTCAATGTTCTATCTTAATGTTCGACACATACTTAGACCTTTAACCATTCCAGCCATGCTCGCTAACTTAATGGCAACTTACACATACAAGGATATATTGTATTAAATATGAAGGAGTAGGAAGAGAGAGTCAAGAACCCGCCCACCTTAAGCCGATACGCCTTATCGTCTCGATGAGCTGGTGCGGCCCAATTCTATAACTTTTATTGCATAGCTAACCCTCATGACTTAGCCATTCCGTTGAACTATTTGACTAATTCGGCCTACCGTGCCCATGCCACAATCCGTTGCAAGGCGACGATTTGGTTTCATGGACACTTTACTGAATAAGGAAAAATGTCGACCTCTTATCGTCCAGCGTAAAAGCATAGCCTGCACACCGGATCAACTAAAATCAGCACTTGCTCAAACGGAGCTTATCTTTTGCATCGATTCAATTCATAGATTCCAATAGACTCAAAGCTTTCCTTCGGCCAACGTAACTCTTGCATCGATTCGCATCGATACTTTATCGGGTTAACGTAACTCTTCGAGTTAACAACTCATCATAATGAACCGTGTGAAGCGGGGCATTACATAATATACCACTTAAAACAAGGTTCATCCTCGAACCGAAACCAATACATAATCCAAGTGTCTCATTAGATCGTTTCACGATCTCGTGCTACTATCGTTGGAATCATATAACTTAGTTTGAATCATACACATATTTTAGGCGTCTTACCAATATATGCATTTCAGCAAAGCTCAGTTGTAGGATATCGAAACAAAGCTAACATGCTCAACTTAAATCCTCAAGCACCAATCATTCCATACTCGATTCAGTCAAATCCTAGCATCAATTTCCAAAATCCTATGGGCAAACATCTTCGCAAATAACTTGATTCATAACCGTAACTTCGATCTCATAAGTTTCTCGCTGGCCATCTAACGCTTGCATTGCATTAAGTCATTGCGCATCTAATCACAACAATTCTCCGCAATGCCTATTCGCCCAACCATTTTCTATCTCTCACATAACTCAAGTCTTTCATCTAGTCGTTCATAACATTTGGTCTCAATGACATGGACTAAGTCCAACATGTCTCAAACTTTCCTTGCCTATAATTTATACTACGCATCGCACGCAACTATTTCAACTCGATCCATGTTCTCGAACTACCTACGCATCGCGTCTGGGGCTACCCCTGCGAGGTAACTTATCCAAACATCGTGCTTAATAACTCCCGACACAAGAGGTCAACTTGAGTCTACGATGCTCAAAGGCAACAATCTTTCCAACTCAAGGTCTCTTACGATACGCCCATCTCTGATTCTTGATCGAATAGGAATTCCTTACTCAATCTTTGAATCAATCCCAACTAGTTCATTTCATAACATAGATCGTGCGCTCAAACACACATAGCCTAACCGTTACTCAAACCGATCTATGACACAACTCTTAGGATCATTCTACTATTCGTTACTTTCGCGTATTACAGAATTCTTGCAATCGCCTTATTATATCACTATGCTAAGTACATTCCTCAACATCTATTTGATCATCGACCAACCAAGTCTATTTACGTACTTATTCGATCGATCATAGATTTTTTCTGACCAAATCATTCTAGTCGAAGGCTACTCGCTAACTTACAAAACATGATACTCACTCGCTTAGACTTATCCTTAACATGCACTACATCATCCTTCATCCTCGACGAAATTTTCTTATGCGACTTCATTGGGTCATCCTATGGGACTTCAACATTCACTTGATTTGGCGATCAAGTCTTCTAGGATCATCTGCCTCGAAACTACGCTCGATAATTGAAGATCATCAATGAGGGATAGTTACTATGAACCATGCTACATCCTATCGTGGAGCCAAATCAATTTCCGATAATTCCTATGAGACTTTATCCAATCCGACATAATTTAATAATCCATAATCTATCTTCCCCCGCGTAACTGATGCGCCGTTTACTACTCGAATCACTCATGCACATTTCCTGTCGTTACTATTCGAATCACTCATGCACTACCGTTAACAATATCGCTAACCGAGCGACATTTATTCGTCTCGTGCACGAGTCTATCTACTCACGATCAATGTCTGACACACTTTATGCTTATCGCAACAATCCTTAAATTCACCTTCATATCAAACCACAAGTCTAAATCCAATTTGCCACACCTTGCAAGTTCGATCATCCCCGCTGGTTGAATCACCATACCAGCACTCACGCGGAATGATCGTCCTAATTCGACGTGATGCATGTGTGATGCTGGAGTTGCACTCGTATAAGGCAAAAACGTTAACATAGTGGCTATCCACGAAGCAATCCAGACACTTTCATTTTCATCCAAGTAATATCCATCCACTCTCAAATTCTCTAACGCATTCCTATCATTGTCATCCAAACTGACATCAACTTAACTTGCATCTTATTCATCCAACAACAATATGCTCAACATAATTTTTGTTCATTCGATCAGAGTATCTCCGAGTTATTGCATATCGTCTTTGATACGCCTCAATACCATCGTCGATATGCATAACTTGAACATCTTCGTCTCTCATAAGCTCCAATTCGTTGCAATCACTGCCATTATCCGAACTAGAATACGAATCAAGTCTTGCACACATCAAGATCCATTCTGTTGTAACTAACTACCATCATCGCGATACAATTTCCAATTCACATATCCATTATCATGTCCCTAACTCGTACTTCCAAATCATGCTATCGACTCATCGCGCTTAACTCAAATTCATTCGTACGATTTCTTCGTACCTACTCAACTCATTCCGAACAAGTCTTCGTACTAACTGAATGCAAATTCGATTGAATCAACTATTTCCTCAATGCAATATTTCTCCGCTATGCTCAGCCTATCGTTCGACTTATTCTTATGAATCCTTGTCTGACGTATCATCCGTGGATACGACTTCGTGCATAAAGTTTTAACTCAATTCATCGAAGCATACTTGCATTGACTTCTATCGAGTCACTCCCACTCGTGTCTCGGCACTACTCCGTCCGTTGAGGACAAACTTATCATAACAACACAATTATCTCGAAGCATTCTACTGCAAGTCACCAAACGGCTTAACATAGCTATCACTAAGTGGTATTGCATATACCACTTAGAAATCGAGTCTATCGTTATCGATACAATGCTTCGCTACACTGATCGCACAAGTGGTATTGCATATACCACTCAAAATCGAGTTATTACTCGACTTTACACTCTGCATAGGTCCGACATCTATTTTCCAATCAACTATCCCATGTGGCAATCTTTTTCGATACTAGCTCTAGCGTTCGCTTACTCGAATTGGTACAATAACTGGACCAACATGATAGCCGTTCGTCTAAGTTTGACATTCTTTCAAATCCAGCCATGCCTTAGCGATCATATCGATCGCACACGTAATATTCGCTTATTCGAAGCTCAACGTGACATACGGCCAACATAAACGTTCGCCTACTCAAACTCGACTTAGCGACCAACTCGACTCATTACTATCGCATCTGTGATTTTCTAATCTTACTCATTGCAACTAGTGCAACAATTTACACTCGATACTTCAGGTCATTACTCAATCTTGTTTAACATATCGCTATCCATCCGCATAGCCATACAACATGTATCATACCACATCGACTCGTTGCACCAATGTAATGAATGCTTTACGACTTACTGTACTCCATGCAACCAATAATACATAACCATTTGTATAGCCACATAACACGCATCGCCTCATATATCGACTCGCTACACTTCGTGCAACCAACAACACGCATCTCTTTGCACTTTATGCGACCAACAATATGTATCTCATTGCACTTCATGCAACCAACATCACCATATTCGTTGCACTTCATGCAACCAACGACTCGCAACTTTGTTACACTTCGGGAACCGACATTTCATAACTCGTTGCACTTCGTGCAACCAATATTCTCCGATGGCACTCAGAGATAGCGTGATAGTCATGACATACTTGTGGAAGACGTACGCACTTAATATAGACTTATTGTATGGAACATCCAATGTAGCGTCGAGCAGATCCATGAGCCATACGATTGTGAAAAAAACTTAGAGTCAACTAATTTTTGATATCGAAGCAACTGAGGGTCAAAGAGATTCGTTCACGGTCCAGAGGATGGAACCACTCTGATACCAACTTGTCATGCCCCGGTCCGAGAAATCGCTCGTACTCACTAGATTTTACCAGAATTATCATCCTCGCTGGGGCGTGATACCGTATGAGCCTGGAGTTGTGCTTGTGCAAGGCAAGATAATAGGTTCACATAAGATTATCTCAAATTGATAGCATAAGCAGCAGAAGGAAAATAGAGTATACAACAAGAATCTCTTTTATTAATAATGAACTGAAGGTTACAATGGCTTGAATAGCCCAACTGAATATGCCAACTGGCTACAACGCTCATGATTTCTCTAGCTCACAAAGGATTACGTTGTTCTATACATTATGCCTCTTTATAACCAACAAGTAGTCTTCGGCCGAACATCTCCATGTTGCAAGTTCGAACGCCAATGCGATAGCTCCTCTTGGGATGCTAAGGGATCCATGCCTCGACGTGTCCAAGCCAAGCCCCACCCTGAGCCGAATCATAACCTGAACCTGCAAGCAAACTCGTGGGAGATTAGTGCTTTCGTCCTTGCTGCACTGATCAAGACCCACTCGCACCCAACCAACACTAAGTATATTTAGTAAAACATGCATCTTAATTTGGTTATCTTTCTATTTAGCATTAGGATCTGTTTCATGGCAATATTCAAGCATAACAACTTAATATAATTGTGTCCAATATAGTGTTCCTGCAGTAGATACAGTTAGACATAATCTGAACATAAATATAGTGATCGTGCTCATCTCCGTCCCATTTTTCCTAGCCTGCAATGGTTAGAACTTTCCATAACCAATCATACAATTCACGAAAACCAACCAACCATACTTAGACATATGCATAAGGGTGGCAGGCCCTGCGTCTGCACACTACACTAATCTCAGCCCACCGGCCCTATCTATATGAAGGTTACGGTATTTCGTACCGTAATGGACTTGGCATCCTTATGTGTAAGCCTATGATCGCTCCAATATGGGTTGCTAGCCCAGTATCCGAAGGATCCCAAACTTATTGATATTATAGCTTATCACAACACTGGACGGTCGCAACCCGTCCTAATGATGTGCACCATAAATACCATACATAATTCCCTCCTAGGCCGAACGGTCCTGGTGCCCCGGTCATAACCGTCCGAGGGAAGCCGCACCCGTGTACGGGACATCCAAGTCCATTGACCATGCAATAGCATCATAGCATACAAGTCATATCATTCCAACCAATCTCACGTTCTATAAACATAATCCTGCATCTCTATCTCAAGTTCCTTTGGCATTATGTCCCAACACATCCGTATTTATGCACGACGCCCAATGGCTTAGACATCTCGTACTTATACTCCACGCGTTCCATTCATAAGTTATTCACATAACCGTCGTTCCATAGTTACTTAGTCATTTCGTAGCTTCCGTGCATGAGGGCACACATAATGCCATAATCAGTGTTCTAGGCCTAGTGTTCAATGTTCTTGGAGTCGTGCACGTGATGCACATCTCGATATTATCTTTCAATGTTCTACCATCACCGCCCTACCGCGACCCATACTCTTGATGCACGTCGCTTCAGTTGTTCAATTTTCAATGTTCTATCTTAATGTTCGACACATACTAAGTCCTTTAACCATTCGAGCCACGCTCTCTAACTTAATGGCAACTTACGCAACAAGGATATATTTTATTAAACATTAAGGAGTAGGGAGAGAGAGTCAAGAACCCGTCCACCTTAAGCCGATACGCCTTGTCGTCTCACCGAGCTGGTACGGCCCGATTCCAAAATTTTGTTGCGTAGCTAACCCTTCTTACTTAGCCATTCCGTTGAACTATTTGACTGATTCGGCCTACCGAGCCTATGCCACAATCCGTTGCAAGGATGGGGGCATAATACCGCCTTCGGCGGCACCAACAGAACCAGTTCCCGTAGTGGTATGTAAATTAGCATTGGTTCGATTTAGATTTTTCCTCTTGTACTTATACCTCTCTTCTTTCTAGGAGGTGTTGAAGAAGAAACCCCGGTTTTCGGTGTTGGGTTCAAGTAAACCGAAGGAGGTTGCGAGCTCGTCTAATGAGAGTATCCCTCCGATTGTGTCACCTCCCATGGAGGAGACTTTGGATGATGCCATTCGGGTGGAGGTTCTAGCATCTTTGGACTGGGCCGAAGATGTGGTGCAGCATCTGAGAATGTTGAACCTTCTACGCCAACTGGACGGAGAGGTGAAGCCGAGTCATCACAGACGGTGAAGCAAATAGCTGTGGGTAGGCCAAAGACTGGTATGGGAACCCCAAAGAAAGTTATCATGAAAGATCCTCCGAGTGAGGGAGATGAATGGGATTTATCCTCTCCAGATGACATCCTCCAAGAGGATTTTGAGAACGTTGAAGAGGACTCCATGACGGGCAGAGAGGAGCAGACTCAGGAGTTAGCGATTGAGCCCTCTCCTAGTCACGGTATGGGGGAACCGGGTTTGCTGGAAATTTTACTTCTGAGTCCTACCCATGTCCCAGTGATGGGGACTGAGGGAGGAGGAATGACTCGTCTGCCAAGCCCTACTCCCGTTCTGGAAACCGGTGCTGATGAAGGGGAAGTGACTAATTTGTCGAGTCCTACTCCTGTTTTGATCGAAAAAGAGACAGAAGGGTCCATTCTCCCTCTAGATGCTGCTCTTGTCCCTTCATCAGGGGTAGAAGAATCTGTCCCAGTTGTAGATGTTGCTTCAGGGTCTGTTATGGCAGACCCGAATGTTGTGGGGCCCTCTGGACCGGCTCAGAAAAGGGCAAAGGCACCATGGTGGAAGATACTCCCTCCGTTCCTTCTACTTAGGGGACAGTGTTGAGTCCCTCCAGAGACTCAGCTTCGGCGGTTGGTGGTTCCATCGACATTGTCGGTGAGACGGAGGTCGTGAATACCATGGCTCTGGCCTTGAACCCTGAAGGTACGGCGACTGAGTCTCCAGTGAGCTAAGCGGGGGCCACATCGTCAGCCTTAGATGTAAAAGCCTCTGCAGGGTCAACTGTTCTCCAGCCCATGTAGTAGCTCCGACAACTCCTGCTATGACACTTCAAGTATTGGCCGATGCAGATGAATATGTAAAGTTCATCGTTGAGACCGTAAACAAGATGGTGAAGAGGGGGTGTCGGCTGTGAAGGACGAAGATGGGAGCTTCACGACTGCGAAGGCAATGGCGATCCCATATATCGGGTTAATCCGAACTCATCAGGGTCATGACCACATGCAGAGATCTTGGAGGCTTCTGTTGTCGAGCTCGATCATCACCTTACAGAGCTTTAGAACATTTGGCGGAATAATTTTTTTGCTTTGATAGAGGAGGAGCAGAACAAACTAGTGGCTGAGGTTGATTCAGCCTATTCTGACACTATGGCTATCTGGCAGCAAAAGTTGGCCAGTGCTGAGGCCAAGGAGTAGAGGCTGTCCTCGTCGATAGAGGAGAAGGCCAATCTGCAGAAATCTCTGAACACCAGCATAGCGGAGGTTGACCCCAAGATTCGTCTTCTTCAAGGACAGCGTGCCCAGCTTCTGGCAGTTTCTAAACGAACACAGGGTGATCATGTCTAGATTAAAGAAGAGGCGGCACATTTCACTCGCCATGTGGCCTAGCTATTCCATCAGAAGAAGGAGTTGGACAACAAATATATGGCTGATCTTGCTTCTGAGGCCAGACAGACGATGCATTGTGAAGTTGAGCGTCGCATTTTGGTGACTGTAGAGACCAGGGCCGAAGGTTTGAAGCGTCGTATTGACGAGCTGTCTGCTGACCCTTAGTTCTTTTATCCTTTATTTTATTGCTTTTAGTTAGAGACGTAGCTGTCTCTCTTTTTGTAGTCATTCCACTTCTTATTTTAAAGAAAAAGAGAACCTTTTGCTTTGTTCATTCTTGTAATAAATTTGTGATTTTTTTGTGTGGACTTATTATCTTTTGTGCACCTTGTTTTTAAGTACAGATAATAAGTTACGAATGGAGAAAATCGACATATTTCCTCAGAGGTGATATGGACGTAGTAAATATGGGTTAATGATAGAGCTTTCCTAATCAGAGGTAATATGGACGTGGTAGGAGTGAACTCTGTAGGGATGTATAGAACAATTCAGAGGTGATATAGACGTGGATGTTCTATGATAAATGTACAACAACGCAGGGGTGGTTGCACGAGATATTTACTCAGAGGTAATATGGACGTGGTAAACATAGTAATGAGCGTGATCTTATGTAGTGTAAGGTTCTGCTTTATGGGGTATAAAGAAGTAACTCAGATGTGATGTGGACATGGTTGTTCTCCTACTGGGGATGCAACAGAACAACTGGGTTCTAGAAGGATGCGATTGTCAAAGGAGGGGCGTGAACCTGGTTTGTCAAGTTCACAAATTTTGTTAATAGGGAGAGGGAAGTACATTCTGAAGGATGTTAGTAGCAGTACTTCTTTAGGAACTTGTCGTAGATGGACATCATGAACAAGTCCCCATTAGGTTGAGCGAGACGGTAAGCACCGTTTGAGTATACCGTCTCTATGATGATGGGTACTTCCTATTTGGGTTCGAACTTTCCCGGTGTCTTGTGAGTCATCGCCATCGGTCCCCTGACTGCCAGAACCAGGTTGCCTACTTGTAAAGTTTTCTGTTTGACTCTTCTGTTGAAAGCCTATGAAATACGGGCTTGATAAAGTTCGATGCGCTGTTGAGCCAAGAGGCATTTTTCATCGAGTGCTTCCAACTCATGCAGACGGCGACGTTGATTGTCTTCTTCCGTCAGCTGGTTCATGATCGCCACTCGGAGTGAGGGTATCTGGATATCTAGAGGAAGTACTGCTACGCTTCCATATACCAACGAGAATGGTGTGTTATCCGTCAGGGTCCGTATCGTCGTACAATAGGCCCAAAGGCCTTCATCGAGCTTCTCGTCCTAGTCACGCTTGTTGGATGACACGACCTTTTTGAGTAGCTTGATGATGGTTTTATTAAAAGCTTCAGCCAGTAAGTTTGTTGCCAGACTATAGGCGGTTGATGCCACGTTCTGAATGTGATTCTTGTCACAGAATCTGCTGAACGCATGGCTGATAAATTATGGACCGTTGTCGTGAATGATCCTTCGGAGTACTCCGAAACGGTAGATGACGTGATGCTTGATGAAGCTGATCACCTTTGAGCTTTTTACCTCTGTCAGTGGTACTGTTTCTGCCCACTTAGAGAAGCAGTTGGTGATTGCTAGGACAAAGCGGTGTCCCCTGGATGAGGGAGGGGTGATGGGTCCCACTATGTCCATGCTCCAGTATTCAAATGGCCAAGAGGCGACTGTAGGATGTAGAGGCTCTGACGGTCTGTGGATGAAGTCGACGTGTAGCTAGCAAGCATGAAATTTATTTGCATACTCGACAGCGTCCGGCATCATGGTGGGCCAGTAATAGCCCATGCATCGATGTCAGTCTTGTAGCTTAGGACCGGGTTGGTGAGCTTCGCATGTTCCGTCATAAGCTTCTCGAAGAGATTTGGCTGATTCTTTGTTTGATAGACATCGGAGGAGAAGTCCATCGTAGGAGCATCGGTGTATAGTAATAGAACCATGGCAAGCATCTTCTAACTGAGACTGCTTCCTTCGGATATTCCGGAAGGATCCCGTAGACGGCAAAGTCGATGAATGGGAATCTCTAGTCTGTAATGTTGATACTGGTGTCAGTAGTCATAGCATGATTTGTTCGCATGCACAAATTATTTTTGGGGCAAGCCAAATCCCGACCCACCACTGTGATGAAGTGTTGAGTCCCGACGGGTGCTGCCAATGAGGCCGCAAGGCCAGCAAGAGCATCAGCCTCTGTAGTGCCCCATCCCGCTCAATCAATCGGAGGAATCAAAATGCCAACGGCGTTCGGACTTAGCCTTGCAACGGCTGTTCGAAGACATCGCTCAGGTGGGGTAGTTTTGGTGAACTTGCCTCATCTTAGCCTTCACATAATAAATCACATGTTTTCAACTTCACAAGTAGGCTTGATAATAAAAGAGACGAATTCACATAGATAAAGAGAATAATCCCGACGGGTCGAATTGAGTTAGAATATGGAAAGGTCCAACGGTCGGCTTAGAGTTGGTGCACAGTGTGCTTTGAAAATGGCACTCGGTCCTTCATTCCATGGCATAGGAGAAGGAAAAGTTGGTCTTCGAACAAACTGTGAATTAGCCTAAGTCATAGGCGTCGTCCGTATAAATGCTCGATAAAGCATGCACGCTTCCACGATGCATGGCTTGACATAGCCTTTGCTCGTCTCTTGGGTTAAGTTGTAGGCTTGATTAAGTTAGGCAAAGGGATGGTGGTCGACCTAAGACATTCCAAGCACGGTCCTATGAGTTCTACGGCTGAGTATAGCCACAAAGTCCTACGGTTTCAAAGCTAGTCGTATGGAGTATGTGTTGGGCGATAGTGTCGCGTAGAGCACGATGGGCCTAAGGCATGATGCACGGACTTAGTATTTAAGGCATAAACCATGGTTGATTTAATGAGTTTTTGGAGAAAGGAGTATCGAATAGGCATTGAGTTGAATGAAATGATATGGTAACATGGAAAGAATGCTCGCGGCCGTGGGTCGTCTAGGGGTCCTTGAGGGGTCTCAAGGATAGAAGACTTGAACTTGGTTTTGGAAAGAGATGATAATGCTGAAAGTAGAATGACTGTGTGAGACGTCAGTTTGAGTGAAGGGTTTTGCATGGTCATTGGAGAACTTATCGACAAGGTAGAGTTTCCCCGTAACGGCAACCCAGGGCCATGGGACCGTTTCGACCTAAGGAAACACGGTGATAGCTGTGCTGACTCGATAGCACCGGGTTAGTCAAGGACTTCCAGGGGGCTAGCTACCTTGCGCTGGAAGGGTCTCGGCCAACCGCAAGCTATGTGTCCAGGTATAGCTTATTATGCTATTAACCTCATATAGATGAGTCGGCATGGGCGGCGATCTGCATATATGCCTTTGGACTGGGTCGAGTATTAGGTGAAGTGAATCAAGAGTCGAGTCGAATGCATGCTCGGTCAGAAGACAATGTTTGGGCCTAAGATTTGGCTGCAACGAATATACCATTCTTCGGCACGAGATATGGCGTCGAGTCCTATGTTGTCGGTATTTAAGTTGCACAGTTATGGTTTGAGTTGTCATGAGTTCAAGTCAGAAGATGCCACAAGGCAAAGTTGGTCGAGTGACACTTAGTTCACAAGTTGAATGGGTCAGTTGATGATTTAGTAGCAAAGGGCCGCGAGGCGGCGATATGATCAAGTCTCATTGAGTTGCAAGGCACGGCCTCAGCAAGGGTTTGTAGTACGGTCACACGGAAATGGAGCCTTATCGCGTAGTTGCGTCTCTGATTTTAAGCCGTAAGGCAAATACGACTCGATAGATTAACGTTGTTGGCACGAGAAGGGTCTTGAGGCAAGGTATTAGTTAACGTTGTTGTTGCGAGCACGAGATGGTCTAGAGACACAGAATAGGCCAAGGCGTCGGTCCTAAAACTGATCCTAAGGCAAGAGTAGAAAGACAATCATAAAGGGAAAGTTGCACAAAGTAAATCAAACGTGTCGATTTTGTATGGGTAGGCGAGGAGCTCATTCCACCAGTACAGTTGAGTACTGACACGCACATAGTTTTTATGTGCAGGCACAGATAGAAGCTCGTGGCGCGGAGCTCGCTTGGATGCGTCGGAGCACGTAGTTCCTTGGCGATTCGAAGCATACGACCGCATGGAATCAAAACTTATACAGGACATAATATATGGACGTCGCCTTCCGAAGCATCCGCTGGTTCAAGACATGTATTGAGAGATGAGAGAGAGCTGAGTAACTTGTAATGTGAGATGAGTGAGCTCGAGTGAGCTTGAGAGACTTGTAATCTTGGCCTTGCGCCCTTTTGTAACCTTTGTTTCAATATTAATAAAGAGCTTCTTTAGTAACTTGTATTTTGTTCTTATTTTCTGCTGCTATTATTCAATGTCTCTGCTTGGGACTTCTGTGCGACGACCCCGTCGTAGCCGCTGAAATCGGCTGTTATGGAATCCGTCTTGCACGAGCGCAATCTAGACTCGTACGGCATCACGCCTTAGCGAGGACTATCGCTCCAATAGGAGCAGGGCGTGACATAATGGTATCAGAGCACGGCTTTACGTCCTTGGACTATCGATTGAGTTCTTTAACTCTGTTATTTCTGCAAACTCTGAATTATGCTTCCGTAAGTTGATATCATTGGTGCGCTCTCTCTCAAATGTTCCACGGATGTCCATACAATAAGTCTAACTATTTTGCAAAACATAGGATAACAGTTTTTGATAAAACAAAAATATGGTTTGCGTAAGCACGGTTGGCTAAGTCGGGCTGGACATATACACCAAAGTTGCGGCAACCTTAGAAAAGTCGAGTGCGGAATTGAATAGTGTCGAGCAAGAATGAGGTGAACTTGATTGAGTAAATGAGATGACTATCGATAGGGGTGCTATCGAACGACGATGTTATCGTCGATGCGATATAAGTGAGCGTGCTTGAAATTTAAGGAATCGTTCGGACGAAAATTCGAGGAAGTAGATTGTGAATCGAATGATAGTTTTGAGGATTTGTTGAATGACTTCATCCCTGAGTGGTGTATGCGATAGCCACAGGGATGTCGGTCGATCGATTGAGGGTGCGGGGTGGCGATGAGTCTATCAGCAAGCGTCACATGTATGCAAAGTCGTAGATTGAGTATCGTTGAATAAGTTATAGTCTTGAGATTTGATGATATGGATTCAGACAACCTAGAAATGGACGCACACGAAACGTACACGGGATTGAGGATTGCGCGAGTATAAAATACGAAAATGATTGAGTAGGTAAAATCGAATCGAGGAAAAAGTTAAGGTGTAGCGAACGAATGACTTGATAGAAAAAATTGATACGGACCGTATATGAAAAGTTAGCATGACAGATAGATAGCGTACATGAAAAGATGAATTTTGAAGTACGTAATGACTCTGAGGATTGGAACGAATGACTTGGTAAGGGTAAATGTAGGTAATAGGGTATAGTTAAGATATTGAGTTTAACTTCTAAGATATAGTTAGAATTAGGTTCTCTTGGCTGGTAATGGTTATGATTAGTGTCCTCAGACTAGTTTTGACCTCGGTTGACCATTTTGACCAAAAGTCAACAAAAGTCAACCGAAAGTCAAACTTAGCCTATAAGTGACTAGAATTGATCGAAACCAAACCAGAGTTGACCAGTTGACTGAAAGTCAACAGTTAGTCAACATTTTACTAGTTTGACCTAGGGTTGACCCAGGGTTGACTAGAGTTGACCAGAGTTAACCAGGGTTGACCAGTTGACCAAAAGTCAACTATAAGTCAACCTTTGACCCCGTTTGACCTAGTTTGACTTGGATTGACTCCCCGTGACCTGGTATGACCTAGTATGAACCAGTATGACCCAGTATGACCTAGTTTGACCTAGTATGACTCAGTTTGACCTAGATTGATCTAGTTTTGACTTAGACTTGCATTCATGACTTAAATTAGTTTTATTTTTCAGTATAAAACCCTGTTTAACTCATAGTATCTCATTTTAGGTCTGTGATTTACTCTGAGCATTTGTTCACCTTATCAGCTCAGGACCACAGGCGAGTATATTTACTGATAGTTTTTATTGTCTTGATATCTACTATATCCGATTCAGTTGTAGTGTCTTATTTGATTCTCGACACGATAGTTCACGGACTAGTATACATCGGATCCTGTCATGAGTTGTTATTCCCAGATTTTCCTTGGTATATTGGTGTGTGATATCCATGTTTCATGTACTTATATAGACATTGATTTGGGAGTGGGCTGATCACCTGCTTTTGAATCCGTGTCATGACGTGCCATGTCCGGATCCATGATACTATTCGCGGATGGGAGAATTATTAGGGGTTATGTGATCAAAGCCTCCCTGTCACTATTTTGCTAGTGCCACCCTTACTTCACGTAGGGTGTAGCAGATACCCCATGTTTATGTTATCCAGGTTGGCCGGCATGACCCTTTCAGATTTTCATGTGATTGTCGGGCCAAGTGGATAACCCTACTATGATTCCCTAGTCGATCACATAGCGCTCTAATAATTCAAGTCACATTTTTTATAATTATTTATCCTAGGAGGCTAAGTTCTGTTCGGGAGAAGGGTTACAACCCCGGTCTTTGTTTGGTTTAAGGGTTGTAACTCGGCTTTCGAATAGTTCCTAAGCAATCCTACAAATATATTGTCGTCCTATTCAGTACTCACATCTATTATTCATTTCCTGCTAATTTTACCCTGTATTTCACATATTTTTGTCTTGTATTTCATTAGACTGTCTCTTATAGTATTTGTCAATTCATATGGAACTGCTGTTGGTGTTTGTACTTGCTCATTTTCCTGACAGGATACCGTTGACATATTACAGATGATTCTGAGGCAGATTGCCTGACCTATTATGGGGTCGAGTCTGATGGAGTAGACCCGTACTGTGGCTTATTAGTAGAGCCACTAGACTTTGCTCACCCTGAGTAGTATAGCTAGTTAGGTTTGCCTGGCCTGCGAGCCAGTTAGCACTTTCAGTTTGTAGTAGTTATATATATTTTATGTGATTCTTTGGGTTGTTTGTGTATAGCTCTGGACTTGTGTGGATCTTGGACTTATTTCCTGTTCTCATCATTCGTATTTTTTTCTATACTATCTACCTTAGTTTTACATTTGTGATTGAGACTGTATTGCTATGTCACCTCCATTCGGAGTGTATATACTGTACAGGTACATTTATCTATTTAGTTGTAGTATTTATAGATGACCTAGACAGCGTTCTACCGCCGATGCTACGGCATAGGCTGGACGTAACCACGTACTCGTGCCCCTAATTAGGGTGCGGGTCGTGACAAAGAGACTAGAGCTTTTCCTAGGAAATGACATGTGCCGCTAGTGCTTTTTATATCTACTTTGCATCCGACAAAATCAGCATCGGAATAACCAGTTAGGTCAAACGACTTTGGGATACCATAAGCCGATAAAATAAGTGCCTTTAAGGTATCGGAAGATACGCTTAACTGCGCACAAATGTGATTCCTTAGGATTAGCTTGAAAGCATGCACATAAGCAGACACTAAACATTATGTCTGGTCGACTAGAAATTAAATACAGTAAGCTACCGATCATACCTCGATACTTACGTATGTCGACGGGTTTGCCTTGTTCATCAATATCAAGCTTGGTTGAAGTCGCCATTGGAGTGCTAAGTGGTTTTGCTGCTTCCATGTCGAACTTCTTTAATAGATCCTTTGTATACTTTGCTTGATTTATGAACGTCCCATTGTTGGTTTGTTTGATTTGCAGTCCGAGAAAGAATTTCAGCTCTCCCATCGTGTTCATCTCAAACTCATTCTGCATACACTTTGAAAATTCTTGACAAAGAGATTCATCAGTAGATCCAAAGATAATATCATCTGCATAGACTTGAATCAAAAGAATATTATTATTCAAAGATTTTATAAACAAAGTAGTGTCAACCTTTCCCTTTGAAAAACCGTTATCAAGTAGAAAAGTGCTTAGACGATCGTACCAAGCACGAGGGGCCTGTTTCAAACCGTATAAAGCTTTCTTCAACTTGAAAATATATTCAGAAAATTTAAAATCAGTAAAACCGGGTGGTTGAGCTACATAAACCTCTTCTTTTATAAAACCATTTAAAAAATGTGCTTTTGACATCCATTTGAAATAACTTAAAATTATAAAAACATGCAAATGCACATAACATGCGAATGGATTTTAATCTCACAACTGGGGCATAAGTCTCATAGTAGTCGATACCTTCTTCCTGATTGTATCCTTGAGCTACGAGTCGAGCCTTATTACGAGTCACTAAACCATTCTCGTTCAGTTTATTTTGGAATACCCATCGGGTGCCAATGACTGGATGATCAATAGGCTTGGGAACAAGTTCCCAAACTTGATTCTGTTCGAATTGGTTTAATTTCTCTTGCATAGCATCTAACCAAAAATTATTACTACATGCTTCATAAATATTTTTGGGTTCAAACTGCGAGACAAAAGCAACACAAGAAGCTATATCTTTATTAGAGGAATGAGTACTTACACCCTTGGTAATCTCACCAATTACCAAGTCCTTTGGATGACTAGCCAAGAATCTTATCTCTTTTGGTGTAGTCTCGAGATTGCTAGTTCCGGTTTCTTTGCTTGGAGGTTCATCCGATGCCTGATGTGATGGTTCTGTATCTTTGTGTGAAGGTTTTGTAGTAGTTGTACTTGGTGCGATTATGTATTCATTGTCATCATCGTCTAAGTGTTGATTTAGCTCATCAAACTTGACGTTGATAGATTCTTCAATGAACATGGTTCTTTTGTTGAAGACTCTATATCCTTTGCTCTTTGCTGCATAACCTAAAAATATACCTTCATCGGCCTTTTCATTAAATTTACTCAAATTATCTTTAGTATTAAGAATAAAGCATTTACAACCAAAGATTTTGAAATAAGAAACATTTGGTGTTCTATCAAACCATAGTTCATAGGGAGTCTTCTTCGATATAGGTCGAATTAGAACCCTATTGAGAATATAGCATGATGTATTTACAGCTTCAGCCCAAAAGTATCTAGGTAGACTAAACTGGTTTAACATTACTCTAGCCATTTCAGATAGAGTTTTATTCTTACGTTCCATAACTCTATTTTGTTGCGGAGTCCTAGGACAAGAGAATTCATGCAAATAGCCGTGTGTGTCACAAAATTGCTTGAATTCTGCATTCTCAAATTCACCGCCATGATCACTACGAATGCGAGTAATTATGAACCCTTTTTCATTCTGTACTTTCTTGCAAAAGGTAACGAACTCTGATAATGCATCATTCTTGTGTGCAAGAAAATAAACCCATGTATATCTAGAGAAGTCATCTATAATGACAAATACATATAACTTACCACCTAGACTAGCAATTCTACTGGGTCCAAATAAGTCCATATGCAACAATTGTAAAGGTCTAGTGGTACTTACAGCGTTCTTGGATTTGAATGCGGATTTGGTAGCTTTGTTCTTTTCATATTCACTACATACCGTATCCTTCTTGAAAGAGATATCCAGTAAGCCGCGTACCAACTTTTTCGTAGATAATCTTGAAATTGTATCCATGTTTGCATGACCGAGTCTCATATGCCATAGTTGACTCTCAATGCTTTTGGCCATCAAACATCTACCTGCTGTGTTAGCATCTTCCAACAAATAGAATACATATATATTGTCTTCCCTAATACCTTCAAATATAGTACTACCATTTGAACTATCAATTATAATACATATATCTTTTACAAAGTTAATACCATAACCGTGATCAGTTACATGGCTTATGCTGAGCAGATTATGTTTTAACTCGGTAACAAGACAAACATCTTTAATCACTGGATAGGGAGCCTTACCAATGTCACCGATACCGATTATGTACCCTCTCAAATTATTACTGAAGGAGATGTATCCTTCTTTATTCCTCTTCGACAGTGTTGCGAATAATGAAGCATCACCGGTCATGTGCCATGGGCAACCGCTGTCGAGGATCCATTTGCTCCTAACATGTGAAGGGCGTCCCACCTACAAAATAATTTGTAGATGAAACTTTTGGTACCCATTTCTTGTAGGGTCCTGACTGGTTAGTTTTCGGTATCCATGCATAAATATTTAAATATACTAACTTTCTGATTCTACATGCAGAAGATACCAATGAGGCCACAATAATGACATTTAGCATGTTGAGTGTTGAAAGTAGTGTGAGGTGCATGATTGGTAGGTTTTAGTTTTCTAGTATAGAAGAATGCATGCCTATTAGTCATATTGGGCATAGTCTTGGTATGGTTTGGTTTGACAGTGTTGGACGTGTTTCGATGATTCGGTAATTGACACGTGTTAGAATAGAAAGCAGCAACTTCAGGCCGTTTTCCTAAACTAATTTCCAACTTTTTGGAAGTGTCATATAATCTAGTATAGTCAGATATGAGTGATTCTAATCTGACCTGTGCACACTGGAGACTCTTTCTCTCTTTAGATAGGTCTTCCTTTAACTGGATAATAGTTTGGTCTTTTTCTTCGGATAGCTTAACAGTCTCGTGTAACAACAATTTAATAGAAGAAAGCTCACCAGACTCATTTGAAGAGTCACTATCTCTAACATGACCTAGTAGGTCGGTAAGTCTTCCTATTTCACCTTTGTACTCTTTGAGTACCTTCTCAAAGGTTTCATATTTGCTATGCAGTTTCTTGTAATCATCTAACAGTTCACTGAAAGCCTCTCCTAGTTGCTCAAAGGTGAAATCATCATAAGGGTCAAATAGAGGATTAGTGATTACATGATCGCAAGCCATCAAGCACACATTTGCAGCATCATCTGATTGTTTATCTTCTGAGTCGTTGGCTTCACTTTCATGCCATATGCTTTTGTTGGCGTACTTTCTTGATGTCGATTTCTTTAGGTAGCCTTTGTCAAATTTGTTGTTTTTTTTTATGATGATGCTGTTGGACAGTCTTTCTTCATGTGTCCTTTCTTCTTGCATTCGTAGCAAATAGGATCTTCCTCGTTGTTGTTGTTGTTGCTGTCTTTTGTTCTCCTGTTAAATCTCATGAACTTCTTGAATTTTCTTACCAGAAGAGCTTGATCTTCAAAGTCGGAGTCGCTGTCGTCGAAATCATCTTCGATGGTTCTTTTATGCTGAGCCTTGAGAGCGATCATCTTCTCTGACTTTTTCTTTGGTGTAGCATCTTCAAAGTCTTGAAGTTCTAACTCATGAGTGAGTAGCTTACCCATGAGTATTTCTAGAGACATTGTTGAGAGGTCGTTCCCTTTAATGATTGTTGTAGCCTTTGGAATTCAATTGTTTGTAAGGGCTCGTAGAAGTTTGCGAATCTTCTCATGGTTACTGTAATCTTTGCCTAGTGAAGACAGAGGATTTACAATATCCAAGAATCTTGTAAACATCTGAGTAACTGATTCACTTGGCTTCATTTTGAATGCCTCGTACTCCTGAGTAAGTCTGCTGATCATTGACTCCTTGACTTATGTTGTTCCTTCGTGGGTTACTTCGAGAAGTTTCCACACTTCATTTGATATTGTGCAAGTAGACACCCTGTTGATTTCAGTTCTGTCTAAGGTACAAAATAGCGTTAATAGTACGTGCGTCAAGACTGAACTTTTTCTTTTCTTCCTCTGTATATTTGTCATGGGATTTTTCAGCTAAAACACCATCAACATTAATACGAGGTAGCTTTTTATAGCCATCAACAACTACAGACCATAAGTCAAAATCAAGAGATTTCAGAAAGAAACTCATACGTGTTTTCCAATAAGTGTACTTTGTGTCATCAAACAGTGGAGGACTTTTTGTGGCTTGGCCTTCACTCGTGAATTTCACAGTTGCCATGTGTAATATTGTGATCTATATAAAAATTGAATATAACTGCAATTTTATCTTATTTTACCTGTATAACCCGCTCTGATACCAATTGTAGGAAAAAAAATCGTAAAGCAAAATACTCTAGAGGGGGGGGTGAATAGAGTAGGCAGCGGAATATTGCTAATTAAAAACTTGTTAGCAGTTAGATCACAGATATAATAATAATCACAAAAGTAAATGACAGAAATTAAAAGTGATCAGAAGACAAATGCAAACATCGAGATTTATATTGGTTCTCTCTTGTGAGGACTAGTCCAGTCGGAAGAACTCTAGCTTCCAGTTGAATCCACTATTGGAAAATCCCGCAAGTTTTTATACGAAGTCCTTGCAACTTCTACAGATGCGAGCTTTGATACGAAGAACTCGACCAACTTCAATTGTGAAGAGTTGAATCTTCTATCAAGCCTCTGATTACAATCACTCTGAAACTTCTAAACCATACCGTACTGGCAAATCGACTAGAGGATTGTAACTGGCTTGGGATTTGAAAATGAAAGCTTTTAAGAAATCTTTGGAAGAATGTAAGCTTAAGAAGAGAAGAGATTGAAAGTGAATTGGTGATTTGAAATGATCAAAATACTTCTCTATTTATAGTTTTTCTAAAGACAGAACTCTGCCAGAATTCGGGCAGAATTCGGACAGAACTCTTTGTAACATACCGCAACTGAAGGACGACCAAGTTCAAAATCCAACGTTCACTAACGTTCCAAATGGCCGACCTCGGGCCGAGTTCTGCTGGGGTTCTGCCAGTTCATTTTTGGAGAAAATCAATTTTTGGCTTTTTGAAAAATCCTTCAGAAGCTTTTGTAAAAATAATATTTTTCAAAAACATAGGTCATTTGTAAAAGAATATGATGGTTTTGAAAAACGTTTTCGGATAGCCTATTTGCCAGTACGACTCAGTGTATAATGTATTCCTAGGCTCAATAAAATAAAAAATTACATTGCTTAATAGGAAGCATATTTGGAGTGGCAAACGGCTTCAGAACAGCTTCAGTCTTGAACATAGTAAATATCCATTGTTGAGCAGTGTCCAAAACGTCGTAGGTAATCATCTGAGTTCACTTGCAGAGTTGACTTACATTTATATCGAAACAGAGTTTGATCAAGTATTAAAATCAGGTTTGACCATGACCAATGGGCCAACAAGTTGGTCGAGTGACACTTAGTTCATAAGTTGGATGGGTCAGTTGATGATTTAGTAGCAAGGGGCCGCAAGGCGGCAAGGGCCGCGAGACGGCGATATGATCGAGTCTCATTGAGTTACGAGGCAGGGCCTCAGCAAGGGTTTGTAGCACGGTCACACGAAAATGGAGCCTCATCGCGTAGTTGCGTCTCTGATTTTAAGTCGTAAGGAAAACATGACTCGATAGGTTAACGTTGTTAGCACGAGAAGGGTCTTGAGGCAAGGTATGAGTTAACATTGTTGTTGTAAGCACGAGATGGTCTAGAGACACAGAATAGGCCAAGGCGTCGGTCCTAAAACTGATCCTAAGGCAAGAGTAGAAATACAATCATAAACGGGACTAAGTTGCACAAAGTAAATCAAACGTGTCGATTTTGTATGGGTGGGCGAGAAGCTCATTCCACCAGTACAGTTGAGTACTGGCACCCACATAGTTTTCATGTACAGGTACAGGTAGAAGCTTATGGCGCGGAGCTCGCTTGGATGCGCCGAGGCACGGAGTTCCTTGGCGATTCGAAGCGTGCGGCCGCATAGAGTCAAGACTTATACGGGACAAATGTATGGACGTCGCCTTCTGAAGCATCCGCTGGTTCAAGACATGTATTGAGAGATGAGAGAGAGCTGAGTGACTTGTAATGTGAGATGAGTGAGCTTGAGAGACTTGTAATCTTGGCCTTGCGTCCTATTTTAACCTTTGTTTCAATATCAATAAAGAGCTTCTTTGAATAACTTGTGTTTTGTTCTTAATTTTCGTTGCTGTTATTCAATGTCTTTGCTTGGGACTTCTGTGCGACGACCCCGTCGCAGCCACTGAAATTGGCCATTAGGGAACTCGCCTTGTACGAGCGCAATCTAGGCTCGGGCGGTATCACGCCTTAGCGAGGACGATCGCTCCTACGGGAGCGGGGCGTGATATAATGGTATCAGAGCACGGATTTACGTCCTTGGACTATCGATTGAATTCTTTAACTCTGTTATTTTTGCAAACTCTGAATTGTGCTTTCGCAAGTTGATATCGTTGGTGCGCTCTCTCTCAAATGTCCCACGGATGTCCATACAATAAGTCTAACTATTTTGCAAAACATAGGATAATAGTTTTTGATAAAACAAAAATATGGTTTACGTAAGCACAGTTGGCTAAGTCGGGCTGTGCATATACACCAAAGTTGCATCGACCTTAGAAAAGTTGAGTGCAGGAATTGAATAGTGTCGAGCAAGAATGAGTTGAACTCGATTGAGCAAATGAGATGACTATCGATAGGGGTGCTATCGAACGACGATGTTATTGTCGGTGCGATATAAGGTGAGCGTACTTGAAATTTAAGGAATCGTTCGGACGGAAATTCGAGGAAGTAGATTGTGAATCGAATAATAGTTTTGAGGATTTGTTGAATGACTTCATCCCTGAGTGGTGTATACAA
Source organism: Iris pallida (assembly GCA_029216955.1). Lineage (NCBI taxonomy): Eukaryota > Viridiplantae > Streptophyta > Magnoliopsida > Asparagales > Iridaceae > Iris > Iris pallida. Next base: position 27,658,599 of record JANAVB010023800.1, on the reverse strand, counting down.
TAGCCTCAGGGATATCAGTCGATCGATTGAGGGTACGGGGTGGCGATGAGTCTATCAGCAAGCGTCGCATGTATACAAAGTTGTAGATTGAGTATCATTGAATAAGTTATAGTCTTGAGATTTGATGATGTGGATTCGGACAATCTAGAAATGGACGCGCACGGAACGTGCACGGGATAGAGGATTGTGCGAGTATAAAATGTGAAAATGATTGAGTATGTGAAATCGAATTGAGGAAAAAGTTAAGGTGTAGCGAACGAATGACTTGATCGAAGAAATTGATACGGATAGTATATGAAAAGTTAGCACGACAGATAGATAGCGTGTATGAAAAGATAATTTTTGAAGTATGCAATGACTCTAAGGATTGGAATGGATGTTGTTCGATGATTGAGTTAGAGAGAATGATACAAATTGAGGAAATACGTTGGTCAATGACTTAAGATAAACGGATAGACAATACGTGAAATTGGTTTGACAAAATTGATGTTGTGAAAGATTCGAGGGATAATGATCGAACTTGAATTGAATGTCAAGGAGATTACCCAGTCGAACGATGGCATCATTCGCATGACTCGAAATTGGTTGCAAAGGAAGATCGTCAGGTTACGCATATCATCGATGGTATTGAGGCATATCAAAGATCAATACGCGATAACTGGGGGGTACTCTGACTGGGCGAATGACGATCGTGCAAGTGTTATTGTTCGGTTGGATGCAATACTTAGGATTTTGATTGAGATGAATTTCGAATAAAAATAATTGTGTCTTGAGGGTTTCGCGAATAACCACAGCGTCGACATTATTGTCTTGCGCGAGCGCAACTCTAGCCTCGCACATGCGTAATATTAGATTTAGGGCGATCGTTCCGCGTGAGTGCTGACATGGTGATTCATGTCGCGGGAATGATCAAACTCGGAAAATCAAGACGCGGCAACGTTAATTGTCTCGACTTGTTGGTTTGATGCGAAGGAAAATTCGAGGATATTTGGACTTGCGATTGATGATTGAATAAACTTAAGGATTGTGTAGGTCCAATCTGCGCATCGAGAATGAATTAGTCTAGACGCAAAAATAAGAGTTACGTCCCGATGAGGATAATTATCTGGCAGGAGCGTGCATGGTAATTTATGCCCACCGTGGATAATCTGACTCGCGTGAGATCGGGACGCAACGTATTGTTAAGTCAGACGACCTTGTGATCGATTGCGTGAATTGGAATAGATGACTTAGGAAATGTGGAATGTAAAATTTTGGTTAGCGACAATTTGTGTCATAGCGTGTTTGATTCGAAAAGGATTGATAGGCAGATTATGTCTAACGTATTCGAAGAGATAGACTGTGCAAAGATGGTTTGTTGAACGAGCGATATTGAGATGTCGTGGAATTGGTTGAACGTAAGTTGTCGTAGGATGGCTTTACTGAATGACTCAGACCCCGTGCGACGAATGTTGAGATGTGTGTAGGGAATCGATGCTCGATGTTTAGAAATCAGAGTGATGCGAGCTTGGGTAGAAAAACCCCGTACTATCAACTTGGTTTGACCTTAAGATGGGGTTCAGTGTTGATATCGTTGTTTGGGAACTATGATTCCAATACTGACGAAAAGACATAGCCTAGCGGTTATGCAGACGTCCGAGTACGAAGTGGTAGGATTTATGGAGGCACCACTTGCGAGTCTTGATTGACATGCATGTATATCAAGGACTCTTGAATATGTGCTCTATCCGACTCGAGTGGTAATGGCGGATTTGCTACCACGAGATTTGGCTGAAATGCATATATTTTGGGGACACCTAGAATATGTGCACGATCCAACTAAGTGATACTTTGAATCAAGTGAGACTTGAGGAACGGGGAAGTGTCGAGGATTTTGAGATCGTGAGTTTTGAAAAAAGGATTATGGATAGCACGAGCGTGGCTCGGATTAAGAGGACACATAGGAGAAATGTGTACGAGAAACATAGGATGTTGAGTCAAGTGATAAGTCGATAAGTGTACTCAGTTAGTTTCGAGGACGAAACTTTTTCTGAGTGTCGAATGATGTAGTGCCCCATCCCGCTCAGTCAATCGGAGGAATCGAAACGCCAACGGAGTTCGGACTTAGCCTTGCAATGGCAGCTTGAAGACATCGCTCAGGTGGGATAGTTTCGGTGAACTTGCCTCATCTTAGCCTTCACATAATAAATTGCATTTTTTCAACTTGCACAAGTAGGCTTGATAATAAAAGAAACGAATTCACATAGCTAAAGAGAATAATCTCGACGGGTCAAATTGAGTTAGAATATGGAAAGGTGCAACAGTCGGCTTAGAGTTGGTGCATGGTGTGCTTTGAAAATGACACTCGGTCCTTCGTCCCGTGGCTTGAGAGAAGGAAAAGTTGGTCTTTGACACAAACTGTGAATTAGCTTAAGTCATAGGCGTCGCCCGCGTAAATGCTCGATAAAGCATGCACGCTTCCACGGTGTAAGGCTTGACATAGCCTTTGCTCATCTCTTGGGTTAAGTTATAGGCTTGATTAAGTTAGGCAAAGGGATGGTGGTCGACCTAAGACATTCCAAGCGCGGTCCTATGAGTTCTACGGCTGAGTATAGCCACGAAGTCCTACGGTTTCAAAGCTAGTCGTATGGAGTATGAGTTGGGCGATAGTGTCGCATAGAGCACGATGGGCCTAAGGCACGATGCACGGACTTAGTGTTTAAGGCATGAACCACGGTTGATTTAATTAGTTTTTGGAGAAAGGAGTATCGAACAGGCATTGAGTTGAATGAAATGATATGGAAACATGGAAAGAATGCTCGCGACCGTGGGTCGTCGAGGGGTCCTTGAGGGGTCTCAAGGATAGAAGACTTTAACTTGGTTTTAGAAAGCGATGATAACACTGAAGTAGAATGACTGTGTGAGATGTCAGTTTGAGTGAAGGGTCTTGCATGGTCATTGGACAACTTATTAACAAGGTAGAGTTTCCCCGTAACGGTAACCCAGGGCCATGGGACCGTTTTGGCCTAAGGAAACACGGTGATAGCTGTGCTGATTCGATAGCACCGGGTTAGTCGGGGACTTCCAGGGGGCTAGCTACCTTGCGCTGGAAGGGTCCCGGCCAACCGCAAGCTATGTGTCCAGGTATAGCTTGTTATGCTAGTAACCTCATATAGATGAGTCGGCATGGGCGACGATCCGCATATATGCCTTTGGACTGAGTCGAGTATTAGGTGAAGTGAATCAAGAGTTTAGTCGAATGCGTGCTCGGTCAGAAGACAATGTTTGGGCCTAAGATTTGGCTACAACGAAGACACCGTACTTCGGCACGAGATGTGGCGTCGAGTCCTATGTTGTCGGCATATAAGTTGCACAGTTATGGTTTGAGTGGTCATGAGTTCAAGTCAGGAGATGCCGCAAGGCAAAGTTGGTCGAGCGACACTTAGTTCACAAGTTGGATGGGTCAATTGATGATTTAGTAGCAAAGGGCCGCGAGGCGGCGATATGATCGAGTCTCATTGAGTTGCGAGGCACGGCCTAAACAAGGGTTTGTAGCACGGTCACACAGAAATGGAGCCTCATCACGTAGTTGCGTCTCTGATTTTAAGCCGTAAGGCAAACACGATTCGATAGGTTAACGTTGTTGGCACGAGAAGGGTCTTGAGGCAAAGTATGAGTTAACGTTATTGTTGCAAGCGCGAGAAGGTCTTGAGGCACAGAATAGGCCAAGGAGTTGGTCCTAAAACTGATCCTAAGACAAGAGTAGAAAGACAATCATAAAGGGGACTAAGTTGCACAAAGTAAATCAAACGTGTCAGTTTTGTATGGGTGGGCGAGGAGCTCATTCAACTAGTACAGTTGAGTACTGACACCCACATAGTTTTCATGTGCAGGCACAGGTAGAAGCTCGTGGCGCGGAGCTCGTTTGGATGCGTTGAGGCACGGAGTTCCTTGGCGATTCAAAGCGTACGGCCGTATGGAGTCAAGACTTATACGGGACATAATGTATGGACGTCGCCTTCCGAAGTATCTGCTGGTTCAAGACATGTATTGAGAGATGAGAGAGAGCTGAGTGACTTGTAATGTGAGATGAGTGAGCTCGAGTGAGCTTGAGAGACTTGTAATCTTGGCTTTGCGCCCTATTGTAACCTTTATTTCAATATCAATAAAGAGCTTCTTTGAGTAACTTGTGTTTTGTTCTTAATTTCTGCTGCTATTATTCAATGTCTCTGCTTGGGACTTCTGTGCGACGACCCCGTCGCAACCGCTGAAATCGGCCATTATGGAACCCGCCTTGTACGAGCGCAATCTAGGCTCGTGCGGCATCACGCCTTAGCGAGGACGATCGCTCCTATGGGAGCGGGGCATGACAGCCTCCAAGTTTTATATCCGAGGCATGTGTTCTATGAAGAATTTTGCGAAGGTTGAGATGATGTCCAACGCTGCTTTGTGATAAGGGACCTGGTCTTCATGGAAGACCTCGTATTGTCTTCGAACTTGATTGACGAAGAGTTTTGAGTCCCCGTAAGACTCGAGGTATTCTACCACCAGTTGCTTTGCTAACTGGAGTCCCATGATGAGAGCATTTTACTCTGCAATATTGTTGGAGCACGTCTCTGAAAGGGAATAGGCACGCTGGATGACTAGCTTGTCGGAGGAGATCAGGACTACCCCCGCTCATGTGATGATCTGGCCTTTGGAGCCTATTTTTGAAGCACCGTCGAAAAACATCCGCCAAAGGGGGTTCTCTTTGGTAATATTTGATTCTCGCACTTCATCTGGAATGTCCTCATAGAATCAGGACGATTCCAGAATTGGGTACGCGGCTAGGAAGTCGGTCAGTGCTTCGCCTTTGACAGCCTTTTGCGGGACAAATACCATGTCATCTAGCGTCAATAGTATCATCCAAGTAGCTAATCAGGAATTTAGCGTTGCCGGCTTAGTCATGAGAACTCTGAGCGGATCGACCCAGGAAATGACATAAATTGTCTGTCCCGAGATATAATGGCAAGTTTTTTGGATGGCGAGCACTAGAGCTAGATATTCTTTTTTGACGGGGTTGTACCAGTGTTCGGCCCCGACCATTGTCCTGCTGAGGTAGTAGATGGCCTGCTCATGGTCCGCTTCATTGTTCTGGCCCAACAAAGTGCCAAGGGAATGGTCCATGCACAGACATAGAGTAGAAATGGTTGCTTATGACAGGTGCCACCAAGACTGGAGGGCTCGTCAGATAAGCTTTAACGTCGTCAAAGGCTTTTTGACATTCTTCCGTCCAGACATAGGAGACTCCCATCTTCATGAGCTTGGTAAAGGGCTGGCATCTCCCGGAAAGGTTCGCGATAAACCTTCGGATATATGCGAGACGTCCCTACAGGCCTCGAAGTTCTCTAAGGTTCTTCAGAGGGTCCACGTCAAGGATAGCTTTAGTCTTCTTGGGGTCGACAAGGATGCCTTTTGCAGTGATAATGAAGGCCAAGAACTTTCTACTGGAAACCCCAATGAAGGATTTGGTAGGGTTCATCTTGAGCTAATGTGCCCGCATGAGATCGAAGACTGTTTTCAGATCTTGGAGGTGATCGCCTCCAAGATGGCTCTTGACGACGATATTGTCAACACAGCATTCGACTGTTTTACGGAGGTGCTGGCGGAAGATGGTGCTCATAGCTCTTTGGTATGTGGCTCCTACATTCTTCAGGCCAAAGGGCATTATTGTGTAGCAGTAAACCCCTTTAGAGTCCTGAACGACATATGTTTTTCGTCATCTAAAAACTTCTTGATCTGGTTGTAGCCTGAGTATCCGTCCATGAAGGACATGCGCTCGAAGCCACATGTGTTGTCGATCATTACGTCGATGATCGGGAGTAGAAATTCATCCTTCGTACAAGCATAGTTGAGATCCCGAAAGCCGATGTAGACCCGGATCTTTTCGTTCTTCTTTGTGACGGAAACGATATTAGCCACCCAGTCTGGATGTCGCTCTTTGCGAATAAACCCATTGTATAGAAGCTTATCTACTTCTTTGTCGATAGCGTCCATGATGTTGGGACGGAAGCGTCGTTGTTGCTGATTAACGGGCTTAGCGTTAGGTAAGATATTAAGCTTGTGCATTACGACTTATGGGTCGAGTCCCGGCATGTCTTCGTAGCTCCAAGGGAAGACGTCGATGTATTCTTTGACTAGTTAGACCAAAGATTCTCGGTCCTTCCCTACTAAGCTCTTGCTGATGAAGGTAGGTTTGGATGAAGATCCATCCCCAAGGTCGATCTGTTCGACTTTGTCTTCAGTAGGGGGTTCCCGTAGTTCAAAGCGAGATTCCCATTATGCGCCTAGACGTTAAGCCCAGAGTTCTTCTTCGAAGAACTCTATTATTTGATTGTCGTCTTCATCTTCTAAAGGATGTGCAGATGTCATGTAAGCTGACAACACCTTCCTGAATATTGGACCGATGCTGGTGTCGGAGTCCCAAGTTGAAGCCTCAGACGAGTGAGAATGTGCGATGTCTTTTGCTTCTGAACTTTCTAGGGTTGTTGGAGGCGTGATGTTGCCCACCCCCCGTCGAGTACGGTGATAATAGTCTTGTGGCTTCCCTTTCGGAACAGGAAGTCGTAAGGGAAGACATCGGCCCTTGCCATAGTTTAGACCCTGGCCATTTTTCAGGTTGTAGCCCATCTTTTGGATGAGATACTTGGCTCGATCATTGTACCGGTAAATTTGCATTCTACCGGTGTCGGGTTCTGTCTCTGTCGGTGGAAGGTCTTGTTGACGCTCTACTTTGCCGAAGATAATAGGTTTCTCGTCCTGGTTCCGAGACGGAACTATATAACAGACTCCTTGGTATAGGACAACTCGATTTACATGATTAATAGTCGTTATTTGTGTTTGCAACGACTGTAGAGCATTACCTAGAGTATACATGGCATTCCAATGTGGAAGACTAGAATAATTGAAAGACACCCTTTTATTGATAAAATATGGGATCTTGTCCCAAGGGATTACATCATCAAGGGACGATGAATCCACATTGGCGGATATGTACTCTCCCAGTTCTTCGTCAGTGATTACTTGAGCAGCCTGAGGTGGTTCGGGAGAACCCATCGGGAGCTTAGCCTTTGTCGGCTTTGGTGCCAATAGAGGTACGTGGGCCTTCTCTTGAAGCTTAAGAGGTGCTGAAGACTGAGGAGATATGCCTTTAAGCCACACCTTAAGAGGTGCCTCAGTTGGTGTTCCAGTAACTGGTGCCTTCCTACGTAGTTTTGCTATGAGAGGAGCCGACACTTGGAGAGGCTTCCACTTCAGTCGTATCTTCTAGGGGGCTTCAGTGGATGCTCCACCTAGAGAAGTTGGTGCCCTTCCGTGAAGTTTGACCACTATAGGAGATAGTGTTTGAGGCAGCTTCCTTTTGACTCGCACTTTCAAGGGAGCGTCGATCGTCATCTCTGCCTCCAAGTCAGCTTCGGCTTCATCATCGGCATCGCTGGCTTCATCTTCGAGATGAATCGATTTGTACAGATCAGAGTCGGTGAAGAAGGCCTCAATCCCTCTGAAAGGATCGACATCAGCAAACTTTGTTCGGACTATGCCGTTGGTGGATACGTACTTCATACATTGATGGAGAGTAGATGGCACCACCATGTATTTGTGTAGCCACGGCCATCCCAACAGGATATTGTAGTTGACGTCCACATCCACAATATAGCAGGTCACTTCGGTCTGGAGATCACCGATATGACACTTCAGTCAAATCTTGCACAGCGGCTCACTTTTGCTGGCATTGAAGCCACTGATTGTTGTATGAGACGTTGTTAGACGATGCATTGGGATTTCCAACGTCTGAAGCAGAGTCCGAGGGATGATGCTGAGAGAAGACTCCGGGTCGATCTGCATCCGATCTACCTTGATGGCCCCAACATACCCTGTGTAATACAGCGGTATGTTGTGTCGGTTGTTCTTGAGTAACATGTCTTGTTGAGTGAATATAATGTTGGGGATGATCTTCCCTATACTATGGCAGTGTGGACATGTTGCTGGATCATCCTCAGGCTGCTCGACCTGACTGATGAAAGACTCAGCATCCTTCAGGGCTTCGCAGAGAGCCTCCTGAGTATCTTTAGACAGACGGAGGAGCTCGAACAAGGACAACCGAGCTGGAGTACTGGCAGGTTATGCCAGTATGTCAAAGTTGTGGGGTTTGGTTAACCCCGAAACATTGTCTCTTCGCAGAGGCCTGTCGAAGCGAGCCTTTTTATGCTTTTGTTTGTCAGCTGCTGGAAGTTGGGATTCACCATGAACAGCCGAGGTGGTGACGGAAGGTTCCACTTCGATAGGGGCTTCCTAAGGCTGATCGTTCTGCTATAAACGCGTTTGTACAAGAAGTGCCTCCTTGGGAGAGGAGGTCACCATTTGGCAAGACTTGGTCTTCTTGCCTTTAGCTTTGGAGGTAGAATATACCCTCGGTTGAGTCAGTTTTAAAGCAAGATCTGGGTGAACCCACATGATCTTCCCCCAATATGTAGTTAGTGGTATCAGTCCAATCGTATTGTCACGAGTCGACGGAAGGTTGACCACCTCCAATGTCGCCGTCGGGATGGGGACAATACCATCTTGAATTATAGTAGGCGGTAGGGTGCCGAACTGGAGCGACACTATATTGGCCAAGACTGTCTTCTCCTCATAATCGACTGATATGACATTCGCATTGATCATGTGTTGTATATAGTTCTTGAGGATGTAGCTGTCTTAAGTTGGATGTCCAACGAACTGATGGTAGTAATAGTACCTCGAGTCATCCACTCTTCCCACTTCGTCATGACGCTTTGGATCAGGCAACTTGATCTTGTCACTCTGTTTCAGCATCTCGAAGAGTTGTAAGGTGTCCTCGTCGTTGAAGGAGTAGACCTCCTTCAGCCTCGGTGCAGGTGGAGGCTTCTGAGCGGGCCCCTGTGTGCTCTTTAAAGCTTTGACAGTCAATGTCTGCTTCCCTTTCATCTTGCACCCACTGTTGCTAGTAGGAGGCTGTTTTCCTTTGTCATCAAAGGCGGGGAAGTTAACCCCAAGAAGGCGAGCATTATGTGTCTTCTTCTCAGCAGCTTCGGCCCCGATGATCAATAAACTCCAATCGGGAGGCTGGGTGGAGTCGAGCCAGAGCTTGATTGTAGGAGTCATGTTCATTCTGCAAGCATCGATCAGCACATGTTCTGGCATGCCCTGAGGCAACCTAAAGCATGCTTGTCGAAAATGTTCAATGAAGGCTTGAAAAGTTTCTTTCTCTGTCTGGCGCACATCTATAAGAGATGACATGGTCATGTCCTTCCTACCGTCGTAAAATCGATCGAGGAAGAGACGTGTCAAGTCATCAAAGGATGATATGGAGTTGTCAGGGAGACTGTAGTACTAGTCATAAGTGACTCCCTTTAATGCCCCAACAAACAGGCTTGTGAGTAGGGCATCTTCCTTCGGAAGATGAGCCGTTTGAGACTGGAAGTAGATTAGATACCGGTGAGGAGAGTCCTTCCCGTCGTATGGCGTTAGTGTTTGTGGTTTATACTTAGGAGGGTAAACCATCTTGTTCCACTCGAGGGGGTAAGGTTATGGGATTCCTATATTCTGATGTTCTTTCTGCCTATTAAGCGCCTCAAAGTGCTCGTGCAGATCTCTGATCATGTCGACCAAATCCTTTATAGAGCTGGGAACAGGCGAAGGTGGTAAGGCATGAAGCTGTGTATTTGAAGGAGCTAACGCCCGAGGTGCGGTAGGATGATCTGTACCCGACGATACCCGTTGAGGGGGTATACTCGTCTCGCCATTGGTCTATGGGTCGGGACTGGTAAAGACAGGTGCTCTTGCTAATGGTTGAGATGCCAGAGTGGTCCGAATCTCAAATACCATCTGAGTCAAAGGATTGCATGATAGTAGAGAGGGTTTTGGGGGCCCCATCTAGGGTATCCATGTGCTGCATGAGGCCCGGGGCTGGAGTGTCTGGTTCCTCTTCATCACCACCCCCTGCCATGTAGGCTAGCATGACATGGGCGAAGGTGGATGGAATGGTTGAGGCTTCGCTTTCGACCTTACTTTTCTGTGGGAGAGTTTCCTTTTCTCAGGCCTCGTACTGGCTACCTCCTGCTATTTTGGGATCGATTTCTTGGAGAACGTCCTCATCTTCAAGTGAAGGGTTGTCATGGATAGCAGGAGTTTGATCACTCCCAGCTGATGCTTCCGTAGGATGACTCTTGGACGCTACTGCTAAGGTCGAGGGATTGGTGGTTGTCTTTCTCCCTAATGAATGGGAGTTGAAAAGAACATGGCAAGAAGCTTCCTCGGGCTCTGACTCATTTTCAATTGGCACCTTCTTTCTGAGATGAAGTTGGATGTGTGCAACAGATTGCAGTCGCTGGAACACAGACTGTTTGGATGATGGAGCCGTTGTTTTGTAACAGCAGCAATTGATGGTGAGCATGGCACAAGTGTGCTCCGCGAGGGGTGCATCGTGCTTAATGGTCACCTCTCCTGATCTACATTTGTGAGTGATCATATAACGCAAATCATGAGGGAAAAGTTTCACTTTCACACCCCCTTAAGGCGCATGGTAAGGCCAAATGTCGGGGGGTCATGTGAATATTGTGCCCCCTGATCCAGTTCCAGTGCATGAGATACGCTCAGATCTTGGTGGGGGAGCAATATGTACTGCGACTTGAACCCACTTCATTCGCACAACCCACGTGGGCGCACGGGTTCAAAGTCACAAGTTTTGTCTCACATGACTTGGTTTCAAGCACAGAAGATGCGCCCAAGCAAAATGGGGACTTTGAGGGTCGGCTCGTATCTGGTGCAAACGTACCAGAGTCGCCTCTGTACAGTTTACCATCGGCAGCGTGCATGATTTTGAGCGTACATCTCCGGTTCACTGTGGGCATAGCATATTTGGGGTATCAGCCCGCGAAGGTGCATAGGACTCAGAATCCAAGTAATCCTCGCCATGACAGCGAGTGATTCAGTCAAAGATAGAGGTCCTTTCCTGTACGCCAGAGTTCATGCGGGGAAGTCGGACGTGCCTTTGTTTCGTCGGTGCATCTTCTTCGACTGGAAAGAGGACAACTGGGGAATGCAGTCAACACTGCATTTCCCTTGCAGATGCGTTGCATTGGCGGGCGTATCTTGCTTGCTAAAAATGTCAGCAGAAAGGGTAGGCTGCGGTGGCGCGTCCCCTTCAGTGGTGGTGCTCGGTGCATCTCCTTTGCGCATCCAGACTTTGCGAGTCTCTGAAGGTCTGGGTTGCCCTCAATACTGGAGCATTTTGAGGAGAAGGAGACGTTAAATGTCTCTCTTCTCGTTTCTCTCTCTAGATATAATCTTTGTTTTTTTTTTGGTAGAAGGAATGATCCCTCTATTTATAGGTAGCAGACTGGTCTGCTCATGCGCGCATACGTAGGATACGGATGTACGTGGGAATACCACATGGCTGATACTGTGGGGCGCATGGACGATGCACCCTGAGTCGGAGCTGAATCTGCTGAACTGCTCTATTAGGCTACGGTAAAGCTGACACATGGCAGTCGCGAAGATTCATATGTTGCTGAGATCTTGGATGGTTAGCACCCATTCTTGAGCAGAACTGAGTCAAAAGACACGTGGCATATGTTTGTGGCTAAAAGATCTCAAATTTTGTGGGAGGAATGATCTGTCAGGATGCGCCTAGGATCTGACGCATGGAGCGACTTGATCTATGACTTTTAGTGGTCACAGACAAGCCTGGGTGCATGGCTTCTGAGGCGCATGCAGAGCTTTGGGTGCATGTTTGTGGAGGCACATACAGAGACTTGGCTTCTGTCTTTTAGGATCAAGAGTAAGTCGGGGGCGCATGGCTTTTGAGGCGCATAAAGATTTCTGAGCGCATTACTGTGGAGGCGCATACAGATGATCGGTCGGCCACGTGGCAAACCTGTAGCCAACAAAAGCAAGTAATGATGATGCTGACGTCGGTGGCTCTTCGTTTTCTGCAAAAGCTGCTAACTGCTCAGTCGTGTTGTTAACTCTATCACATAGCATTAAATGCTTGCTGGATGACGAACTTCGGGTGGGCACATTGATCTGTGCTCCACTAGACGCATGGGTCTATGTCCCACTGGGCATATTTGGTACGGTGTGCATAGTACTGATGGCACATCTTCTTTGGTCCGTCTGTTTATTTTTTTGAGGCGTTTGATGGCTGTTTGACTTAACTGAATTTGAAGAGGCATATTCAACGATATTAATGTCGATTCATTACACAGAATATGAGGAGACTGCCACTTGGCACATGGGCGAAGGTTATTCCGGCCTATAAATAGCTTTGTAAAGAGTTTTGTTTCTCATTTTACTTAGCTTTCCTTCATGGAGACGAACTCGATCGGTCCTCTGCCTTGGCGTTCGGACTTAGCCTTACAACGGCTGCTCGAAGGCTCGCTCGGTCGAGGCGACTCATCGCTCAGGTGGGGTAGTTTCGGTTAACTTGCCTTATCTTAGCCTTCACATAATAACTCGCATGTTTTTAACTTCCACAAGTAGGCTAATATAAAAGCTACGAATCCACATAGCTAAAGGAAATAATCCCGACGGATCGAATTGAGTTAGAATATGGAAAGGTCCAATGGTCGGCTTAGAGTTGGTGCACGACGTGCTTTGAAAATGACCCTCGGTCCTTCGTCCCGTAGCTTGGGAGAAGGAAAAGTTGGTCTTCGACACAAAACTATGAACTTGCCTAAGTCATAGGCGTCGCACGCGTAAACGCTTGATAAAGCGTGCACGGTTCCACTGCGCAAGGCTTGGCATAGCCTTTGCTCGTCCCTCTGGTTAAGTTGTAGGCTTGAGTAAGTTAGGCAAAGTTATGTCGGTCGACCTAAGTCATTCCAAGTGCTGTCTCGCTCTTTCTGCGGTTATCAAGTTAAATAATCCCACGATCCCAAGGCCCATCACATGAGGTATGACTTGGACGATAGCGTTGCGTAGAACACGAGTTGGTTTAAGGCACGAGCCACAGTTGGTTCAGTGGAAAGTTAGCTACGGTCTGTCGATACTTAAGGAGCACGTTATGTTGAAGTTAAGTTAGAAGGCTATGCAGTAGCCATTCCCTGAGTTTAAAGAATATTAAGTTTAAGCGATGGTTAGTCGCCGAGAGAAAATATGTCGGGACTGTAGTTCAGGCGCCGAGGCAACCCTGGTTTGGGCTCTGCAAAAGAAGTATGAAAAGTAGAAGAAGTAAAGCAAAGAAACTAAGTGATGACGATGAGACCATATAGTTACGTTAAGTCTAGAAGTTAGCGTAGGCGCGTGGTCATGGACAACTTATCGACAAGGGCGATGGTTCTTCGAGCGGCAACCCGGGGCCACGGGACCGACCCAGCCTAGGAAGAACAGATTATAGCCGAGCTGGGTATGAAGCAACCGGTAGTTCGGGGACTTGCATCGGAGATTGCTACTTGTGGTGTAAGGATCCCGTTTACCAGGCTATGTCCACGATGGCTAGTTAATGCCAGTGACCATTCATATAGATGGGTCAGAACGGGCGGCAATCCGCGTGTGTGCCTTTGGATTGAATCGAGTTGATGGTGTACACAGTTAGAACACAATGTATGGGCCTAAGATTTGGCTACAACGAAGGCGACGTGCTTCGGCACGAGATGTGGCATCGAGTGTTAAGTCGTTGGCATAGAGTTGCATGAGTTAGACTTGAGTTGTTGCGAGTTAAGTCGAGAAGGGCCGTAGGGCAAGTTGGTGAAGTTACGTTGAGTTTCAGGACACGACCTCAAAATATGAGGCACGGCCATGCTGTCATAACACAAGTATGGATAAGTCAGTAAGTGGCGAGACACTGACCTGACTTGAGTTTAAGTCAAAAAATGCTGCAAGGCAAAGTTGGTCGAGTGACACTAAGTGCACAAGTCTTGATTGGGTCAGTTGGTGATCAAAGTAGCAAGGGCCGTAAGGCGGCGATAGGGTTTAGTCTCATTGAAGTACGAGGCACGGTACGATGGATTTGTAGCACAGTCACATAGAAATGGAGTCTCACCGAGTAGTTGCATCTCTAATTTTAAGCCATAAGGCAAGCAGGACTTGATAGGTTAACGTTGTTGAGTTGATGTTGTGTTGCAAGCACGGGATGGTCTTCGGACACAAAATATGCCAAGGCGTCCGTCCTAAAATTGATTCTAAGGCAAGAATAGAAAGACAATCGATAAAGGATATGTTGCACAAAGTAAATGAACGTGTCGGTTTTCTATGGGTGGGCGAGGAGCTCATTCCACCTGTACAGTTGAGTACTGACACCCATATAGTTTTCGTGCGCAGACACAGGTAGAAGCTCGTGGCACGGAGCTCGCTTGGATGCGTCGAGGCACGGAGTTCCTTGGCGATTCTAAGCGTGTGCCCGCATGGAGTCAAGACTTATACAGGACATAATGTATGGACGTCGCCTTCCGAAGCATCCGCTGGCTCGAGATATGTATTGAGAGATGAGAGAGAGCTGAGTGACTTGTAATGTGAGATGAGTGAGCTTGAGAGTCTTGTAATCTTGGCCTTGCACCCTATTGTAACCTTTGTTTCAATATCAATAAAAGATTATTTTGCAATGACTTGTGTTTTGTTCTAAATTTTTGTTGCGTGTTCAATGTCTCTGCTTGGGACTTCTGTGCGAGGACCCCGTCGCAGCCGCTGCAAATCGGCCGTTATGGAACTCGCCTTGCATGAGCACAATCTAGGCTCGTGAGGCATCACACCTTAGCGAGGATGATCGCTCATATGGGAGTGGGGCGTGACTTCACTACAACAGATATGGGATATGATAGCGTGCGCTGAACACTGTAGAATGCATATTATAGCATATTCCGTCCGCTATATATGCCCCCGCTATAATAACCCCATGTACAAGAACGCTATAAAGTTATAGCGTTCACGAACGCTATTCATGGATTATAGCGTTCATTGACGCTATAGACGATGTATAGCGTTTTGAAACGCTATATGATAGTTATAGCACTTAGGAACGCTATAGAACTTTAATAGCATTCATAAACGCTATTAATTTATTGTAGCGTTCATGAACGCTATAGACATGTTATAGCACTTACAAACGCTATATAGTTTACATAGCCTTTACGAACGCTATAGTTCATTAATAACATTTGTTAACGCTATAAATGTGTTATGGCATTCCTGAACGCTATTTATTTTTAATTGCGTTCCTGTATGTTATTGTTTGTTAATAGCGTTTCGATATATATCTGCTTTTTATAGCATTTCTTTCCTGCTATTATATGTGCAACAATAGCATGTCAGAATGCTATTGCAGAGTCAAAATTCTGTATTCGAAAATTTACAGAATACAGCACATCAGAATACTATTGCAGATAATGCCACAGTTACACAAAATGCAGGTATTCAAAAATTTAAATGCGAATCAATAACAGAATAAATTTCGAACATAAGTAAATTTATTAATTTCACTGTCTAATATATATAGAACAATGAAGTAGTACCAAACATTCAAAATCCTTAATTTTTCCATGTAGAACAACGAAGTAGTACCAAACATATGTCCAAAAATTAAACATTAACAGTGTAGTCAGCTACATATATCCCAAAATGTTGACTATCTAACATTTTGCTCCCTTCGAGCCTATCCACAACCAAAACTCCTCAGAAAGCATCCTCTTCCTTCATCCAACCTACACAAAAATAGGAAAGAAATCATTAATGTAAAGAAAAAACCATCTCGAGCCGATCCAGACAATTGACGAAAAGTAAATTATTGGGATAGGAAAAGTGATGCCTTACCAGTACACTAATTGAGTCTTATGTGTTTATATATTCTGTTGTAATTGTAAGTGTTCTCAACTCTTCTTCTCGTTTTTTGACTGAAAGCTTGAAAGGATTAATAAGTTCCAACTGAGTGCGTGTATTTTTTCACATAGATGAAGCTGATATCGCTAAATGTGGTCTATACTAAAGACTTATCAGTAATGACCAAAGCTTTCAGTTTTCTATATCTGTTGTGTAGTGGAAAATAGGTTTTATGTAGGTAAAGTTCAGTAATGTATTATGTGCAGATATTTACTCTCCAATGTGCATTAGATCATACGCTCTAGTGTTCAGTAAACAGTAGATTATAAGTTCAAATTATTGAAGAAGTGTGCATTTTGTAGTTTTAGCCACGACTGAGATTATTAGCTAACCTGCTGAGTAAATCCTACATAATCAGCAAACAAGGTTTGTTATGTGATGGAGAAAATTTGACCTGCTCGGACAAGGATGTTGTCCCATCCAGACCACCACTAGTAGCAACTTTTACAGCAATAACACTTCCTTCGGTTTCCAAAATTATCCTACAATACCAGCAATCAATGAACTCAGATAAGCATGTGTGTAAGTCCAGCTTCAGAAAGTTCCTGAACATCGTGTCCTCGTGTCCGTAACTCAAAAGTTTGTAATTCCAACTAAACAATGATCAAAATCAACCAAAATTAACAACTTACCCCCCAACAACAATCTCATCAAGGCATAAAAGGATCATATCCAAATTTTCGAGTGCGGTCCTTTTATCTGCATTGTTCCTGAAGGAAGCAACACATTTTAGTTGTTAGGACGACCAAGTGAAAACGGAAAGCAAAGGTAACTGCAACAAATAAGACCTGAGAAGAAGGCCCACTGCATCAAAGAAACCCTGGAGAACTGTTGCTAAGATGAGCTCATTTTCCTCATCTCCCCCGGTAACAAAAAAGTGGAGGTCCTGAATAAACTTGTAGACAACAATGCAACTATCGAATATAGCTATCTCAGCTGCAGATGGCAAGTAGAATACAATTAGAACATATAGAAACTTAACAATTAGCTATTCTGCACGAGGAATGAAGTATTATATAAAAATTCTAATATAGTATATAAAATTTGAACATTAAGCATATGACATTCATTTCAGGTAATACAGAAGAAGAAAAATTGTTACTCGCATTGAACTACCAAAAACAAAGGAAACCATAAGCACCAAGAGACAAAATGCATATCAAGATGGTATGCATATCAGACAATTACCAATCAGAAGCCACTCCAGAGGGATTCCGGATTACATCACATGGTACACAAACATTTTGGTATTAACAAACAAATGCATCAATTTGTCAATAACTTGACCAAAAAATTCGAAAACATACTGCCAATAAAACTAATGTAAATGCACAAGCTGACAAGAAGAAATATACATGGGGAAAGAAGAATGCAGATGTGGTTTCCAACCAATGTGAAGAGCATATAAGAATAAAAGATATCTAATACCAAATCAGCAACATATTGGAAACTTCGAGTTTGTTTTCCATCCCCATAAACAGTCATTGGTTGTCCACGGATGGCCTGCCATAAAATTATCAAGATCAACTAATCATGAGGTTGATACATTTGATGATGTCTATATACATAAATAGTCGCATGAAGAAAGCAATAAATCAAGGGTTTCTGTTATATAAGGACAGAAAAAACCTGGGCAATGAAATTGCTGACGACCCGTCCATCATCTATGCACATTCGAGGCCCGTATGTATTGAAAATACGCGCAATACGAACCTGAAAGCTTGCAAGTTATTCCAAGCATTTGCAATAGAAAATGCAGAGTGGACATCTTGTGTTCTGCTATGTAATAACATTATAGGAGCTAGCAGCAAATCTCCTATTTAGATCAGAGGAGAAAATCATCCACTGAGAAAGTAGTTTAGTAAATCATTGTTAGGATCTTAAGATATTAAAAAAACCTTTACATTTAAAAAAATCATGTGTATTAAAGGGCTGCCCCCATCTCTCTTTCATAGGAGCCTCATCGGCTCCCATGCTGTTCAGACTTGATATGCAACACAAGCAAATGTACATCTTATCAAGATGATATACAAGCTACACAGAATCTGATGCATGCAAATACACCATGTGGTACACACACACCTCCGCCAACCAATACATTCACTTCATCTATCTATGCTAATTATTGGATTATTGTTTTAGAGTCAAGTAAGATGTAATTGAGGAATGTTCTGCATCTGAATCATTTGATACTTCAAACATCATAATCTAGAAAGCATAGGTCATGTCCCTATTTATGCAACATAACTTTGAATTAAGAGAAGTCAAATAAATGTTGGTAACCGAAGAGACAATATTAGGTACTAAAATGCTCAATTCATCGAGAAAAAAAAGAAGATTTATCGTTCACCATAGAATGTCAAGGCCATTAGACATTCTAGAAAGCCTGGTTTAAAATTGACAAAGTACACTCAACTCGTAAATAAAACCCAGTAAAATTTGCATAATAGATCTCATCATATATATATATATATATATATATATATATATATATATATATATATATATATATATATATATATATATATATATATATATATATATGTATGTATTTTGCAACATGGTTACCTCCACTTGTAATTAAGCAACAAAAAAATCGAAGAAAATCAAAAAAATCAATCTTACTTCTTCACCGCTTCGCCGGTGGCCTTGGCCGCCGCAGAATCGGGGGCCTTCTCCTCGTCCTCTTCTTAATCGAGAAGCTCCTCCTCGTAGGCATCGTTGTCCTTCGCTTCTCCCATGTCTGAACCCACCAAACAGAAACAAGAATTTTAACTTGAATTCATCAAATCAACAAAAAATGCTTCAAATCGGGAAAAGAGAGGCAGGAGAGCTCACCTTCGTGTCCGGAACGAAAATTAGGATTCGTAAAGTTAGGGTTTCGAGGCGTCTGCAAACAAAAATTGAGAGGAGGGGGAGTAAAACCCTAGGATTTTGGGGTTTCGTGGAGGGAGGAGGGAAGCTAGGGTTTCTGGGGAAGGGGGGAAATGAAATGGTCTGTAGATGGGGAATAGGAAAAAGGTTAAGTGGGAAACTAAAAGTGAAAATTTGTGGAAGGATCTTTAGAGGGAAATGAAAAGTTGTATGAAAATTTAAATTTTAAACTTTCTGTTATCATCTTTTCTTTTTGCACAAATTTAGGATAAATGTTTTATTTTTATATTTAATTTATGTTATAAAAATTTATTTTCAAAAATTGGGTATATTTCAATAAATATTTTATACCCAAAATATAATCATTATATCCCTTAATAATATAATTTTATATACTATTATTTTTTTTCAAAAAATCTTTCTTATTTATTTATTTATTTTTTTTTTTTTTTGCTTTTTTTTGAAAAAAGTTCAGTAGTTTTTTTTTAAGAATGATTTTTTAAATTATCTTTTTTGTTGTTTTCTCAGTTATTATTATTTTTTTTTTATCAATTTTTACCTGGAATATGGGTCTTCAATTACAATGCACAAAAATGCATGTCGTAAATGAGTCTCTAATTACAACACGCAAAAATGCATGCCGTAAATGAGTATTCATTTTCAAACATAAGACATATCATTTTGCTATAGACGGTATCGATTTAATTTCTAAAAATTCAATGGACGGGGTCGTCCGCTTTCGAGAACGATATAAATTATACAGCAAAACTGAATCGCTCATATAACTTATTTTTTAATATAAAATAGAAAACTGTGTTGCTTCTCCCATGATTGGAACAGTAGATAGTTCAATTGTGAGCATTCGATTAACTCGGTTAACCGAACCGTATTACCAAATATCGAATTCGACTGAAAATCGAATAACAAAAAATGAAACCGACCGAAATATCCCGTACCGAACCAAATTAACCGAACGGAATAAATCTGTTCAATTTTCAGTTTATTTGGTTTAACCAATATTTCAGTTTATTTATAATTTTTTGTTGTCAATATATATAGTAACTAAATGTACAAAGATAAATTTCGTATATATATTACTAAATTTTCTTATTCGGTTTACTAGGGAGAGAAATTTTAGATAAGATTTCTGAAAGGTTAGTGGGATTAAACCGAAACCGAATAAGAAATTTTAGTATTTTTGAAACCGAAACTGAACCAATTTTTTTTTCAAACCGAACCAAATCTCTTATTCGGTTAGGTTCGGTTCGGATTTTGGTCCAAAAACCGAATAATGCTCACCCCTAGACATATGGGCAAAGCAACGTTCAGAAAAAAAAAACTATACCTTTAACAGCGTTCATAACACGCTATATAAAGTTCTGTTAACAACACTGCATAATGAACGCTATTGATAATGACATTCTAATAGCAGGGAGGCTTCAACGCTATAGATAAACTGCTATTGTATGAACGTTTAATAGCACTTCATTATGAACGCTATGGATGATTATATTATAATAGCAGGGAGGCTCGAACGCTATAGATAAACTGCTATTGTATTCTATTTTAATAGCACTGCGGAAGAAACGCTATTGATGATGACATTCTATAGCAGGGAGGCTTGAACGCTATAGATAAAATGCTATTGTATGTCCTATTTGTTGTAGTACTTAATGGTATCAGAGCATGGCTTTACGTTCTTGGACTATCGATTGAATTCTTTAACTTCGATGTTTTCCCAAAACTCTGTTGCTTCCGCAAGTTGTTATCGTTGGTGCGCTCTCTCTCAAATGTCCCACGGGATGTCCATACAATAAGTCTAAATAATTTGCAAAACGTAGGAGAAATAGTTTTTGACAACAAAACAAAAAGATGGTTCGTGTAAGCACGGTTGGCTAAGTCGGGCTGGACATATACACCAAAGTTGCATCGATCTTAGAAGAGTCGAGTGTAGGAATTGTAATATTTCGAGTACGAAATGTGTTGGAATCAATTGAGTAAATGAGATGACTATCGATAGGGGTGCTATCGAGCGACGATAACGGCAACACGATATAGATGAACGTGCTTGGAATTCGAGGAATAGTTCGAACGGGATTAAAAGAAGTCAATTTTGATTCGAATGATAGTTTTGAGGATTTGTTGAATGACTTCATTCCTGAGTGGTGTATGCGATAGCCTCAGGAATGTTGATCGATCGATTGAGGATACGGAGTGTCGATGAGTCTACTAGCAAGCGTCGCACGTATGCAAAGCCGTAGATTGAGTATCGTTGAATAAGTTTTGGTCTTAAAGTTTGACGAGTTGATTCGAACAACCTAGAAATTGACGTGCACGGAACGTGCACGGGATTGAGGATTGTGCGAGTATGAAACGTGAAAATAATTGAGTAGGTGAAACTGAATCGAAGAAAAGTTAAGGTATACGAATGGATGAGTTGATCGAGGAAATTGAAACGGATCGTATACAAAAAGCAAAAAGTTAGCACGACAGGTAGATGGCGTGCATGAAAGGTTTGATTTTGAAGTTATGCGGAAGACTCTAAGGATTGGATTGAATGTTGTTCGATTATTTAAGTTAGCAAAGAGACATAATAACGATGCGAATTGAGGGAATACGTTGGTCGATGACTTAAAATAGACGGGGTAAACGATACGCGAATTTGGGTTTGAGAAAATTGATGTTGTGAATGATTCGAGGGATAATGATTGAACTTGAAATTGAATGTCGAGGAGATTATCCAGTCGGACGATAGCATCATTCATACGACTCAAAATTGGTTACAAAGGAAGATCGTCAGGTTACGCATATCGTCGATGGTATTGAGACGTATCAAAGATCGATATGCGACAACTCGGGAGTACTCTGACTCGGCGAATGACGATTGTGCAAGTGTTATTGTTCGGTTGGATGCTATACTTAGGATTTTGATTGAGATGAATATGGATAAAAATGGAATTGTTTGATGGTTGCGTTGATAACCACAACGTCGACGACCTTGTCTTGCGCGAGCGCAACTCCGGCCTCGCACATGCGTCGCATCGAATTTGGGGCGATCATTCCGCATGAGCGCTGACATGGTGATTCATGTCGCAGAAATGTTCGAACTCAGAAAATCTGGACGCGGCAACTTTGATTGTCTTGACTTGTTGTCTTGATATGAAGGTGAACTCGAGGATTTGTAGGACTTATGATTGACGAATGAATGAAACTTGAGGATTAAGTAGGTCTAATCCGCGCATCGAGAATGAATTAGTTTAGACACAAAACATGTCACGACCCGCACCCTAGATTTAGGGCACGAGAACGTAACAACGCCCAGCCTACGCCGCAGTGTTGGCGGTAGAACGCTGTTCTAGGTCTCAATGCATATAACAGTATAAGACTAAACAGTTTATACTTCCCGAATGGGGGTGACATAGCAGATACAGTCTTAATCACATCTAAGG
Organism: Iris pallida; assembly: GCA_029216955.1. Taxonomy (NCBI): domain Eukaryota; kingdom Viridiplantae; phylum Streptophyta; class Magnoliopsida; order Asparagales; family Iridaceae; genus Iris; species Iris pallida. The sequence goes on along the minus strand of JANAVB010023800.1, from coordinate 27,636,427 downwards.
TAAAGCATGATAAAGATAGATAAAACATGAAATCCAAAAGAGATACAGGAGATAGAAGTCTAAGTGTCTATGATACATAAACCCATAAATACATCTCAAAACTCAATACAGTATTCCACAAAGTAAAATACAACTCCAGACAAAATGAAATAACTACCTAAACAACCTCTAATGTGTCTCCTCTAGGCTAGCAGGCACCTCCAGGCTATCTGTAAAATTTATCAACAGGTCCAGTCAGGACGGGAGCGAGCACAAAACATCTCACGCAGTTCATATCGAGTTAGGAAATATAAAGCATGCAATAGAGTAAAGTACATGAAACGCTGAAAGAAGAATGTATAAAAACAGTAGAGATTTAATAACAGAAAATATCTAAATATGATAAGTAAGAACTGTAAGGAACATGTGATTTAGAGTACAATCTGGTTATGTAAACGGGCTAAAAAAATGCAATGGTAACTCCATTGTACGTGGGTGTACAATAGACATATACAATAGTTATACAATGTTGTACAATAGGATTTGAGTACATAACCAATTCTACTCCCCCTCCCCAATCAATACACAAGGATCTACTCCAGTTACGTTATCTTATACAATGGTGTACAATATTATACAATGGATGTACAATGTTATACAATAGTGTACAATGGTCTATCCATGGGGCTCATATGATAATGAGAGTACAATATGCACAATGAGTATACAAGGATATGGGTATTCAATAAATACAATATGGAAGTGAAACGCACGTCACAATATGTATTTAGTGAATACAAGGAGATAACATCTCAAAAGAAGATCCATATAGTACCAATCCGTGATAACAGTCGTGTCAGCATCAAGTACAGTAATCTAAAGCAAGAATATAAATCCATACAAGTATGAAACGGTCAGAGAATGTACTCGCCTGATATCTGAATGTCCAAGGTAAAGATACTGTCCGAGGAGAGGTGTCTAGCTCCTAATTAGAACAGCACAAGTCACGATATATCCAGAAGGGTAATATAAAGCACTACAATGCATTCTACATGAATCTAGGTCAAACTAGGCGAAAGTCAACCCTTGGTCAACTCTGGTCAACTGCACTAGTCAAACTAGGTCAAACTAGGTCATGTCCTAACCCAGCAAGTCTTACTAGGCCTAACCAAGACTATCCTAGCAAGCACACATCAATACAAGGCTATACAAGCCAATATACACCCAACTCTATATAGCATGCAATTATTCAATACTCAAATAGGCAAGAATTCACATTGGATATACACTAGGTAATCTATTACTTTAAGCTATATATGCCTACACATATATACACATGCATATATTGGTATTCAACATTAGGTCTATAATCATGGCATTTCAAATGGTTATATAAACTTATATATTACAACACAATATGCTAACATATATATAATATACATACATAGCTAAGTTAACTGTATTCATAAATACTTATGTAAGAGGCTATGTGTGTGTATGTGAACATGGCAAAGGGGCAAGTGAGGGTTAAATGGGCATACATAGTGTATACATATCAAAGAGTGTTAAAGTGTAAGTGAACAAAGTGTCAAGTGTGATAGTGTCAACATAGTATAAGGGGTACATGAGGTAATATAGGATTTGTGTTAACATAGAACATTACATCACATTAACTTGTATATTGCATACATTACATCTATTATTACATTATATTCATGCTTGCATTCATTCATCACTCATTTATTCTCTTGCACTACTATATGCACCATACATTACATACTATGGAACCTACATATTCATTACAAGCCATACTTATACATGCTTACATTAGATAGGATACTTACACCTCATACATCATTTATTTAAACATTTACTTATGCTTGCATTTTCTATTTAGTTACATAATGTATATACATTAACATGGGTTAAAATCAAATAGAACATTATATTACACACAAGGGTGCACAAAATGCATATGCCGAATAGCAACTCCTACTAATAATGAATACTGTACCATCTCAGCATGAATTAAACTCTATGATTAAAGTATGTTATAGATCTATGTGTTAGCTTTCCGAAACTTTAAACGGATCGCATTTTCGTTTCCGGAAACTCCCGGAATCGCGAAAACACCGAGAACGCGTTTGTCTTTCGTACAGCTGACACTCAAATAATTCTCCAGAAAGTTACAGAAAGAATTAGGCCTATTAATACATGTTTTTGGAAAGCTAACTTTAATACGCTTCTTTTAAAAAAAGGGAGATTAAACCGAGCTTTGAGCTAGAAGTTATGACATTTCGAAGTTATGGCTGAAATTAAAAACGTGGATAAAAATCATGACGGATTTGGGTAGTTTGAGCCAAAAGAATACACAATATATATCCTAATTATCCACAACAATAATAGCAATAATAATATGAGGAACCACACTCACAAACTTGATTATATAATCATCATGAACCATTTATTACATATATAAATATAGATACACTCTCATTACAATATATATATATATATATATATATATATATATATATATATATATATATATATATATATATATATATATATTTTATATATATATATATATATATATATATATATATAAATCTATATATGTAACATGAACACATCCACAACACAAAGGACACTCCTATGACCTCCAAATGGACACAAAATGGACACAAATGGAGATACAACCACAGGAGTCATTCCTATGGGTTCAAAATAGACCTATATGCATGAGGAAATGAAAAAGAGAAGGGATTTATACCTCCCGGTAGATCGAATCGAAGAAAAACTTTCCCGGAGCGACACCGACACGTAGAGATTCCAAAAGGACACGAACGAGCTCCGAATCCTCCCAAACTTGGGTAGCTTCCTCCTTGGCTAGAATGGAGGAAGGAAAGAAGAAGATTTGGTGGTGAAATGGAAGGATTTGGTGGAGAAATTGCTAGGGATTGCTCTCTAGGAATTTGGGGAAGAACAAGAGAGAGAAAAATAGATGGATAATGACAAATGGGAGGCTCAACCCTATCCTTATTGTGGCTGGCCATAAAGGTAGTTTTGTTCAATTAGGAAAAGTCCAAAAGCCCCTACTAACTTATTCTATGAGTATTAGGAAAGGGCTAATTGGTTGGGGCTAAATTAGTCATTCTAAAGTCTCTAATCACACTAACCTTATCCATAATAATTAGTCTAACCTCTAACTAAAATATTTCTATCATGTGGACTAAAAGTAATATCATGTGGGCCATGCCTAACTAGTGTGTGGGTCCCACTGGAGTCAAACTACCCCCGGGTCCCCGATACAAGTCAGATTGAGATGAAATTCGAACCCGACTCAAATAACCCCAAAACAATAACATAAATAATAAAATAATATCAAAATAATTCAAAGAGGTTAATTACAAAAATATCCTTAGGCCAAAAATGACATTAAAATATCATAATCACATGGTTAGGCTCTAGGTCAAACAGTCTCTAGGGTTTCACTAGCAAAACGTCAAAAGCACAAGTCATTAATTTAAACAATTTTAAAATGATTTAAAATCACCAAAAATCATATCATGAATTAAATATTATTATTAAAATAATTATAAACACAAAATTTCAAAATTACCCTCATTTGGGAAACTGGGTGCTACAACTCTACCCACCTTAGAAAAATTTCGTCCTCGAAATTAAAATATCCATACTCCCTCTAGGTCAAACCCCCACAATCAAAGTCCCAGATTAAAACAAATCATGTGATCAAAAGGACGACATACAGGGTTATGGCATACGGTGGTAGTGAAAGTCTCATCTAGGTATACTAGTCATGCTAACCGAAACGGTCATAGGGTATCAAAACATACAAGCAATCTAGGGTGCTAAACTAGAGAAGTTACAGAAACAACAAACCATCAAAACTGTAAGGCGGTCTACCATCCTATATGAAAACTGATACTTATCATAAAAATAAATAAAAGTAACTACCCATTATCTTTAAAGGGTTCAGAAAAAGAGAAAATCAAAATCGAAGTTAAGGAATGAAAGCCAATTTCATGGAAAATTTCCAATCACAATACGTATTAAGAATATTTAGTCTTGATACAATCTAAGTTGATCAAATTGGGGAAATCAAGATTTAGGCAATATGGAGGACAGGTTCAACAAAGTCTAAGATCGAGCATACAAGGATAGAGATTCAGGTCACAATCAAATTTAATTCAATTAAGTACAACCCAAGATATAAATATGATAAGAAAATATAATCGAAGTCGATTTGGTCGGATTAAGGAAACTAGGATTCAATGATATTAAAAAAACCCCTTTTAGAGAAAACAGGAAAAGATTTCATACGAAGTCAGCAAATCATCCCTCTCTAATACTATAAGTTTATCATTTGCCAAACCATATTCTTTTTTTTCTCACAAGTCCCAATATGAAAATCAACCTCTATATAACTATCATCGAAATTTTATAACCTTCAGTCATCTAAACCTTTACCACAATTACCATAGACAAAATCTTTAACTTCCAAAACATTTTCCACGAAACATACCCCTCTTTTTAGGAGTCAACACTTATTCATTTAATCAAAATTTCAAATTCCTTCACCTCGTTTTAAATTAGATCCGAAACCTCTAAATCCAGTTTATGGAATCCTTGGACTTGTTCAAATCGAGTCTCGTATTCACTAAACTCCAATACCACTATGTCACACAAAATTTATTCTTTTTTTTTATAAATCAACCTTCATATTTTCTTCAACGTTCACCTTCAAATATTTTTTTTTTGAATTCTATAATTTTCTTCCAATCATCTAAAATAATTTTTATAACGTAAAATCCTTGTGTTCTCTCTGTCTCTAGTCACCCTCTTACAATATCTAGTTCAATTTCGCATAATCATTTTATTCGATTAAATTCTCCTTTCCATCTCTAAATTTCTACATAGCCTTGTAATAGTTCCCAAGAATCAATAACAAAGATTTTTAAGTTCTCAAAACTAGGTTGACCTTAAACATCCTCATTAGTTTTGAAATACATCCATGAATTATTCATAACCCACTTTCTGTGATTGTTTCTAAATTGATAACATTTATCCCTCGATTTCATTTTAAACCTTTACCACATCTCCATTTCAAAATTTTTATATTTGACATCCAACACTCTGATTTCTACAAAATTATCATATGATAACCAATTACATCATTTTCGAACTAGATGATTTACGTCACTTCCTCAACTTTTCTCAGAAAAAAATGATATAAAGATTCAAGAGTTTTCAAGGTATAGCTGACAGAATTATATATGAGACATGGAATTGATATAATCAGGACAGGTATATAAGACAAGGAATGATGGTAGTAAAAATATTGGCAGGAAAAGAATGATAATAGAATTTGTTCTGCTTATCTATTTAAAAGAAGGACCCATTTTTTTTGAAACAAGAATTATAATACCAAATCCAAAATAAGGCCTAGCAAAATCATTGGTTTATTGTATTAAGAAGAAATAAATTTTTGTAAGAAGTTACACAAGGTTTATAAAAATAGCTAAAGCTACATCCTAAGTAAACAATGAGAAACAAAACAAAACAAAACAAAACAATAATTCCTTCTTCTTCTTTTTTGAATGACTGAAACAAAAGTCGCAAAACATGTTCGAAAACATTTAAGATACAATCTGATAATCATATGCGTCTATCCAAAATCATGGTACTCTAAATCCTCGTCATACTAGTGAGCAAGGCTACGATAATCACAGAGTCCTTGACTTATGCACATACCTCTAGAATCATGGTATTTAACATTTTCGCGATGCCGCTAGCTTGGCTACGAAAACCTTAAATTCCCACACCCGAGAAATATATCCAGAGTCAGACTATATGTCCTCACCATGCTGGCTAATGTGACTATAGAAGACAAGATTTCCATAACTTAGATGACCTAGCCCATATAATTTCATCTTGCCAAAAATTAAATTAAATCAACAATGAATACCCAAAAATCAAATCAAATTTATCAACGAACATCAAACTCAAAAATGAACAAAAATCCATCAAAATACAAACTCGGATGCAATAGCTATCATCAAAATTTAAATTCGACAATCATCCATCAAAATCAATAATTACAAACTCAAATTCAATAATAATCTATGAAAATCAAATTCAATAGCAGAAAGTAAAAATAAATCAAATCAAGGAAAAAGAAAAGAGTTTTCAAATCGGAGTTAAACAAGATTCTCAAGGGTCGTCCCAGGAATCTCTCAAGGGATCCTAATTATGATTGAGTAACTTCAAAAATATATCCTAATCCTACTGCAGGCTGTAGTGGTACTCTAGTTCGAATACCACTACACAAACTCGACCTGCATGGGCCACCACTAAAATGTGTCACGACCCGCACCATAGAGTTAGGGCACGAGAACGTAACAACGCCCAGCCTACGCCGCAGTGTCGGCGGTAGAACGCTGTCCTAGGTCTCAATGCATATAACAGTATAAGACTAAACAGTTTATACTCCCCGAATGGGGGTGACATAGCAGATACAATCTCAATCACATCTAAGGTAGAGCATAATAAAGATAGATAAAATATGAAATCCAAAAGAGATACAGAAGATAGAAGTCTAAGTGTCTATGATACATAAATCCATAAATACATCTCAAAACTCAATACAGTATTCCACAAAGTAAAATACAACTCCAGACAAAATGAAATAACTACCTAAACAACCTCTAATGTGTCTCCTCTAGGCTAGCAGGCACCTCCAGGCTATCTGTAAAATTTATCAACAGGTCCAGTCAGGACGGGAGCGAGCACAAAACATCTCACGCAGTTCATATCGAGTTAGAAAATATAAAGCATGCAATAGAGTAAAGTACATGAAATGCTGAAAGAAGAATGTATAGAAAACAGTAGAGATTTAATAACAGAAAATATCTAAATATGATAAGTAAGAACTGTAAGGAACATGTGATTTAGAGTACAATCTGGTTATATAAACGGGCTAGGAAAATATAATGGTAACTCCATTGTACGTAGGTGTACAATAGACATATATAATAGTTATACAATGTTGTACAATAGGATTTGAGTACATAACCAATTCTACTCCCCCTCCCCAATCAATACACAAGGATCTACTCCAGTTACGTTATCTTATACAATGGTGTACAATGTTATACAATGGATGTACAATGTTATACAATAGTGTACAATGGTCTATCCATGGGGCTCATATGATAATGAGAGTACAATATGCACAATGAGTATACAAGGATATGGGTATTCAATAAATATAATATGGAAGTAAAATGCACGTCACAATATGTATTTAGTGAATACAAGGAGATAACATCTCAAAAGAAGATCCATATGGTACCAATCCGTGATAACAGTCGTGTCAGTATCAAGTACAGTAATCTAGAGCAAGAATGTAAATCCATACAAGTATGAAACGGTCAGAGAATGTACTCGCCTGATATCTGAATGTCCAAGGTAAAGATACTGTCCGAGGAGAGGTGTCTAGCTCCTAATTAGAACAGCACAAGTCACGATATATCCAGAAGGGTAATATAAAGCACTACAATGCATTCTACATGAATCTAGGTCAAACTAGGCCAAAGTCAACCCTTGGTCAACTCTGGTCAAATGCACTAGTCAAACTAGGTCAAACTAGGTCATGTCCTAACCCAGCAAGTCTTACTAGGCCTAACCAAGACTATCCTAGCAAGCACACATCAATACAAGGCTATACAAGCCAATATACACCCAACTCTATATAGCATGCAATTATTCAATACTCAAATAGGCAAGAATTCACATTGGATATACACTAGGTAATCTATTACTTTAAGCTATATATGCCTACACATATATACACATGCATATATTGGTATTCAACATTAGGTCTATAATCATGGCATTTCAAATGGTTATATAAACTTATATATTACAACACAATATGCTAACATATATATAATATACATACATAGCTAAGTTAACTGTATTCATAAATACTTATGTAAGAGGCTATGTGTGTGTATGTGAACATGGCAAAGGGGCAAGTGAGGGTTAAATGGGCATACATAGTGTATACATATCAAAGAGTGTTAAAGTGTAAGTGAACAAAGTGTCAAGTGTGATAGTGTCAACATAGTATAAGGGGTACATGAGGTAATATAGGATTTGTGTTAACATAGAACATTACATCACATTAACTTGTATATTGCATACATTACATCTATTATTACATTACATTCATGCTTGCATTCATTCATCACTCATTTATTCTCTTGCACTACTATATGCACCATACATTACATACTATGGAACCTACATATTCATTACAAGCCATACTTATACATGCTTACATTAGATAGGATACTTACACCTCATACATCATTTATTTAAACATTTACTCATACTTGCATTTTCTATTTAGTTACATAATGTATATATATTAACATGGGTTAAAATCAAATAGAATATTATATTACACACAAGGGTGCACAAAATGCATATGCCGAATAGCAACTCCTACTAATAATGAATACTGTACCATCTCAGCATGAATTAAACTCTATGATTAAAGTATGTTATAGATCTATGTGTTAGCTTTCCGAAACTTTAAACGGATCGCGTTTTCGTTTCCGGAAACTCCCGGAATCGCGAAAACACCGAGAACGCGTTTGTCTTTCGTATAGCTGACACTCAAATAATTCTCCAGAAAGTTACAGAAAGAATTAGGCCTATTAATACATGTTTTTGGAAAGCTAACTTCAATACGCTTCTTTTAAAAAAAACGGGAGATTAAACCGAGCTTTGTGCTAGAAGTTATGATATTTCGAAGTTAGGGCTGAAATTAAAAACGTGGATAAAAATCATGACGGATTTGGATAGTTTGAGCCAAAAGAATACACAATATATATCCTAATTATCCACAACAATAATAGCAATAATAATATGAGGAACCACACTCACAAACTTGATTATATAATTATCATGAACCATTTATTACATATATAAATATAGATACACTCTCATTACAATATATATATATAAATCTATATATGTAACATGAACACATCCACAACACAAAGGACACTCCTATGACCTCCAAATGGACACAAAATGGACACAAATGGAGATACAACCATAGGGGTCATTCCTATGGGTTCAAAATAGACCTATATGCATGAGGAAATGAAAAGGAGAAGGGATTTATACCTCCCGGTAGATCGAATCGAAGAAAAACCTTCCCGGAGCGACACCGACACGTAGAGATTCCAAAAGGACACGAATGAGCTCCGAATCCTCCCAAACTTGGGTAGCTTCCTCCTTGGCTAGAATGGAGGAAAGAAAGAAGAAGATTTGGTGGTGAAATAGAAGGATTTGGTGGAGAAATTGCTAGGGATTGCTCTCTAGGAATTTGGGAAAGAACAAGAGAGAGAAAAATAGATGGATAATGACAAATGGGAGGCTCAACCCTATCCTTATTGTGGCTGGCCATTAAGATAGTTTTGTCCAATTAGGAAAAGTCCAAAAGCCCCTACTAACTTATTCTATGAGTATTAGGAAAGGGCTAATTGGTTGGGGCTAAATTAGTCATTCTAAAGTCTCTAATCACACTAACCTTATCCATAATAATTAGTCTAACCTCTAACTAAAATATTTTTATCATGTGGACTAAAATTAATATCATGTGGGCCATGCCTAACTAGTGTGTGGGTCCCACTAGAGTCAAACTACCCCCGGGTCCCCGATACAAGTCAGATTGAGATAAAATTCGAACCCGACTCAAATAACCCCAAAACAATATCATAAATAATAAAATAATATCAAAATAATTCAAAGAGGTTAATTACAAAAATATCCTTAGGCCAAAAATGACATTAAAATATCATAATCACATGGTTAGGCTCTAGGTCAAACAGTCTCTAGGGTTTCACTAGCAAAACGTCAAAACCACAAGTCATTAATTTAAACAATTTTAAAATGATTTAAAATCACCAAAAATCATATCATGAATTAAATATTATTATTAAAATAATTATAAACACAAAATTTCAAAATTACCCTTATTTGGGAAACTGGGTGCTACAAAACAAGAGTTATGTTCCGGTGAGAATGATTATCTCGCTGGGGCGTGCATGGTGATTCGTGTCCACCGTAGATAATCTGACTCGCGTGAGATCGGGGTGCAACGTATTGTTAAGTCGGACGACCTTGTGATCGATTACATGAATTGGGATGAATGACTTAGGGAGTATAAAATGTGAATTATGGATTAGCGATGAATGGTGTCATAGCGTGCTTGATTTTAGAAAGATTGATAGGCGAACTATGTCAAACGTGTTCAAAGAGATAAACTGTACGAAATGGCTTGATGAACGAGTGATATCGATACGTCAAGGAATCTGTTGAAACGTGAGTAATCGTAGGATGGCTTTGCTGAACGACTCAGACCCGTGCGACAAACATTGGGATGTATGTAGGGAATCGATGTTCGAGGTTTAGAAATCGGAGTGATGCGAGCTTCAGTAGAAAACCCCGTACTATCAACTAGGTTTGACCTTAGGATGGGGTCAGTGTTGATATTGTTGTTTGGGAACTATGATTCCAATACTGACGAATGGCTTTAGCCTAATGACATTGCCCAGCGGTTCGAAAGACGTCCCGGTACAAAGCGATAGGATGTGTGGTGGCACCACTCATGAGGCCCGGTTGACATGCACGTATATCAGGGACGCTCGAATATGTGCATGATCTGACTCGAGTGGTGATGGCGGATTCTCTATCACGAGGGACGCCTAGAATATGTGCACGATCCAACTAAGTGATACGTTGAATCAAGTGAGGAACAGAAAAATGTCGAGGATTTTGAAATTGTGAGTTTCGAAGAAATGTTGATGGTAATGCGAGCATTGAATTGAGACGAACTTGAATATTGATTGATCGGATGGTTTGCCTTGAAAAGAGTTGTCTGTGTGTGCGAAGAAAGTAAGTTACCTAAGTTGAGATATAGTTGTTCGAGGTGAAGGATTACCATAGCACGCGCGTGGCTCGACTTGAAGAAATGCATAGGCGAAGTGTGTGCACAAGTTTTTGAATGTTGAACCAAGTTATAAGTCGATAAGTGTACTCAGTTTCGAGGATGAAAATTTTTCTGAGTGGTATATGATGTAGTGCCCCGTCCCGCTCAGTCAATCGGACGAATCAAAATGTTGACGGCGTTCGGACTTAGCCTTGCAACGGCTGCTCAAAGGCTCGTTCGGTCGAGGCGACTCATCGCTCAGGTGGAGTAGTTTCGGAGAACTTGTCTCATCTTAGCCTTCACATAATAACTCGCATGTGTTTCAACTTGCACAAGTAGGCTAATATAAAAGCTACGAATCCACATAGCTAAAGGGAATAATTCCGACGGGTCGAATTGAGTTAGAATATGGAAAGGTCCAACGGTCGGCTTAGAGTTGGTGCACGACGTACTTTGAAAATGACACTCGGTCCTTCGTTCCGTGGCTTGGAAGAAAGGAAAGTTGGTCTTCGACACAAAACTATGAACTTGCCTAAGTCATAGGCGTCGCCTGGTAAACGCTTGATAAAGCGTGCACGGTTCCACTGCGCAAGGCTTGGCATAGCCTTTGCTCGTCCCTCTGGTTAAGTTGTAGGCTTGAGTAAGTTAGGCAAAGTTATGCCGGTCGACCTAAGTCATTCCAAGTGCTGTCTCGCTCTTTCTGCGGTTGTCAAGATAAATAGGCCCACGATCCCAAGGCCCGTCATATGAGGTATGACTTGGGCGATAGCGTTGTGTAGAACACGAGTTGGTTTAAGGCACGAGCCACAGTTGGTTCAGTAGAAAGTTAGCCACGGTCTGTCGATACTTAAGGAACACGTTATGTTCAAGTTAAGTTGGAAGGCTATGCAGTAGCCGTTCCCTGAGCTTAAAGAATATTATGTTTAAGTGATGGTTAGTCACCGAGAGAAAATATGTCAGGACTGTAGTTCAGTCGCCGAGGCAACCCTGGTTTGGGCTCTGCAAAAGAAGTGTGAAAAGTGGAAGAAGTAAAGCAAAAGAACTAAGTGATGACGATGAGACCTGCAGTTACGTTAAGTCTAGAAGTTAGCGTAGGCGCATGGTCATGGACAACTTGTCGACAAGGGCGATGGTTCTTCGAGCGGCAACCTGGGACCACGGGACCGTCTCGGCCTAGGAAGAACAGATAATAGCCGAGCTGGGTATGAAGCAACCGGTAGTTCGGGGACTTGCATCGGAGATCGCTACTTGCGGTACAAGGATCCCGTTTACCAGGCTATGTCCATGATGGCTAGTTAATGCCAGTGACCATTCATATAGATGGGTCGGCACGGGCGGTAATCCGCGTGTGTGCCTTTGGATTGAGTCGAGTTGATGGTGTACACAGTTAGAACATAATGTCTGGGCCTAAGATTTGGCTACAACGAAGGCGATGTGCTTCGGTATGAGATATGGCGTGGAGTGTTAAGTCGTTGGCATAGAGTTGCATGAGTTAGACTTGAGCTATTGCGAGTTAAGTCGAGAAGGGCCGTAGGGTAAGTTGGTGAAGTTACGTTGAGTTTCAGGGCACAACCTAAAAATATGAGGCACGGCCGTGCTGTCATAAAACAAGTATGGATAAGTCAGTAAGTGGCGAGGCACTGAGTTGACTTGAGTTTAAGTCAGGAAACAATGTAAGGCAAAGTTGGTCGAGTGACACTAAGTTCATAAGTCTTGATTGGGTCAGTTGGTGATCAAAGTAGCAAGGACCGCGAAGTGGCGATAGGGTTTAGTCTCACTGAAGTGCGAGGTACGGCACGATAGATTTGTAGCACGGTCACATGGAAATGGAGTCTCACCGAGTAGTTGCGTCTCTGATTTTAAGCCATAAGGCAAGCACGACTTGATAGGTTAACGTTGTTGAGTTGATATTGTGTTGCAAGCACGTGATGGTCTTTGGACACAAAATATGCCAAGGAGTCTGTCCTAAAATTGATCCTAAGACAAGAATAGAAAGACAATCGATAAAGGATATATTGAACAAAGTAAACGAACGTGTCAGTTTTGTATGGGTGGACGAGGAGCTCATTCCACCAGTACAGTTGAGTACTGACACCCACATAGTTTTCATGTGCAGGCACAGGTAGAAGCTCGTGCCGCGGAGCTCGCTTGGATGCGTCGAGGCACGGAGTTCCTTGGCGATTCGAAGCGTACGCCCGCATGGAGTCAAGACTTATATGGAACATAATATATAGACGTCGCCTTCCGAAGCATCCGCTGGCTCGAGATATGTATTGAGAGATGAGAGAGAGCCGAGTGACTTGTAATGTGAGATGATTGAGCTTGAATGAGCTTGAGAGTCTTGTAATCTTGACCTTGCGTCCCATTATAACCTTTGTTTCAATATCAATAAAAGAGTGTTTTGCAATGACTTGTGTTTTGTTCTAAATTTTTGCTGCGTGTTCAATGTCTCTGCTTGGGACTTCTGTGCGACGACCCCGTCGCTGCCGCTGCAAATTGGCCGTTATGGAACTTGCCTTGCACGAGCGAAATCTAGGCTCGTACCACATCATGCCTTAGCGAGGACGATCGCTCATACGGGAGCAGGGTGTGACAGACACGGGCTGAAGGTGCCTATTGCATCCAAAGATTGGGGCGATCGTGTCCTAATTTTTGTTATGCTGGAAGAGCTGCAGGTCGGGGCTGTCATACCTCAATTTGGTTAGGCTAGAAGAGCCACTCCTCCTGCTAGAGTGCCCGCATGCAGACGAGGAAGTGATTCACTCTGACTATGCACAGGGATGCACCTATACTGAGATGCTGGAATGATGCGCCTGGCTATTGCATCAGAGTGATGCGCCTGGCTGTAGCTTTTAGGATTTTTTCGTTCTAATAGAATTTTTTTTGTAAAAGAGTTTTGGACATGTAATAGACTTTCATATAAAATAAAGCCTAACTTTAACGTCTGTACTTCTTTGTTGTTTTCTGCTATGCCAAGTGTTCTGTTGAGTTTTCTGGCACATGTTGATTTTGGGGACGCATGAGAGTTAGGATGCATAGGAATTCTAGCCTGAGATGTGCCTGAAATTCTATGCTTCTACAATGTTGATAACTACCCAAGATCATGATGGAAGAGAGTCTCAGCGTTCCTCACGTGTCAGCTCAGCAGCAGCCCCCACCGTGCAATCAGCACAGATTCTCTCATATCTCCACGTGCAGCGCTCTTGTGCGTCAGAAAAAACCCTTATGCACATCGCATATGTACACGCCTATAAATTGCAGGAGTTTTCCTTCGATAAAGAGACTTCGGCAACTTCAGCGTCTTCTTGATTGGCAACCCAGAGTTCCACTCACAAGTACCAGAAAGTCAGAGCAAGTTTAACTCGTCGTCAGATCGTCAACGGAGTAAAGTAGCTGCTGCAGTGCTCCACCGTCACACTTTTCCAAAACTTTTGTACTTATATCTCCTGTTTAAGAATCACTTATACTCTTTAACACATTTAATATACAAAAAGTTCGTTAAACCTTTTGTCATGGTAAACAAGATGGCGACTCTGCTTGAGAGTTCCTTCTCCTCCAACGAGAAGGTGGTGACGCAATCTAACGACAACTTGCAGGAATCTTCTCAAAATATGTTGGTCGTATGTTTCGACCAACAAGCTTTTGAAGATCTCCTCTCTGAAGAGAAGTCGAGTCCTTTGAAGCGGTTCGGGTCACGACCCGCACCCGTTTTTCGGTATACGAGTGCATGTCCAAGCCAACCTACGTCGCCGTGATGGCGGTAGAATGCTTTCAAGTCCATGATGCTCAATATCACATAAACTAATAACTTTTTGCTCATTCACAATAAGTAAATTAACTTATAATATTCACAAGTTTTATATTTAAAGAAGGTACAATGTTCTTACAAATATTGAAAATGTCTACAACACATCTATTTAACTAATCTCTAGGTTTTGGCCTGCAAGTACACCCGCGTCTCTCCAATGCTAAGAGTAGTCGCGGCTAACTTGAAAAATGTTGGTTTCCAGTCAGGAATGGAACAAGTACAATCAAAGCATGCAGTTCCAATATATGATAATGACTATAAAAATAGTAAAATGTCATGACATACATGATGAAAGAAATAAACTATAAAAATGGCACGAGAAGTAAAGGAAAACAGTTGACATGAACTATAAAAAGAAGTAACGCATGGAACACGGATCTTAACCAACTACGTGATTTGAAGTACACTATTTAATATGTGATCAGGCTGGTCCACTATACCGCACGGGCTACACGGTCTACATTGTATGAAATAAAATATGGGCTACACGGTCTACATTGCATGAAATAAAACACGGGCTACACGGTATACATTGCATGAAATAAAACACGGGCTACACGGTCTACATTGTATGAAATAAAGCACGGTCTACGCGGTTGATCACATATCTATTTAGTACGTACTTTCCCACCTGACTACTATACATAGATTAGTCACGACAATAAATCACGAAACACGGTAAAATAAAACAAGATATCACGACTAGAATCCATATGACACTAACCTGTGTGCTAAACGTGTCAAAAATCAAATATGTGTCACTAATCATGCAATTATAGTAATTAACAATACTGAAAATAAGACATGAACTATACTCGCCTGGGGTCCTTTGCTGGAGAAACTGATGATCCAATTGGGTCCAGGATAGTCTGATTAGCCTAGGGTTGATGTAAAGTAGTCAGAATCAAAGAAATAGGAACGTATGACTAGTCACGATCTAGATGCGATATTCGAAGGAAATTTGTTTTATAAAGAAAATCTTTATTAAGAAAATATATAGAAAAATACTCGTATATATATATATATATATATATATATATATATATATATATATATATATATATATATATATATATATAAAATACTTTGAACCATTTATTTATCAGAATATTTTATGTAAATACTAGGATGTCAAGATAATCATTTATATTTATACTACTTTACAAAATATTTATGGTTACTATGAAAACTATATTTTAGGAAAGTAGCTAGAAATATTATGAATAAATTTTTATGACATATTTGTAATACCGTAAAGAATACAAACTATTTTAGCCCAACAAAACATATTTAGGATTTAAAATACTTTAACATACTATTCATAGAAATAGTTCCAAAATATATATAAAACACTTCTTTTTACTGGGTCTGGCCCACATATATTCAGTTCAAACAAACCCCCTGGCCCATACTTAATTGTCATAAAATTTCTTTAATAAACCTTAAAATATATTCTCATCCAACACCAAGGCCCCTTCTCAAAATATATTCATAGAAACAGAGACCCCTTCTCAAAAGGCTCGAGCCCGAACATTTAAATTATAATTAACATTTAGGGTCAAGGCCCGTAATCAAGACCAATCATGAAAATAATAATAATGATAGTAATAGCAGTATGTTATATGTATCAATGGAATATGCTATTACTTATTTATACATATACACTGTCAGAACAGTTTAAAATCCGATTTATATAATAATTAAATAAAACATAAAATCAAGTGTTCTCCTTTTAAAGGGTGAGGTGGAGATTTTAGATAAGGGAAACTAGAGAAGAGAGGAAACTATAGGCGAAGGCAAAATTGAAAGGAGAGCAGAGGGAGCTTACTGAGAGGACCGGTGGCTCACCGACGGGGGGTCTTGCCCAGGGGCGACGTCGACGGAGCGACCGTCAGATCGAGGAGACTCGGCTCGCGGGGACCGCTCACCAACGCGGACAGGACGGAGGGGCGGAAGCACTGCGGCTTTGTAGTGGCAGCCTGGTGCGGAGGCGTCGTGGCGGTGTACAAGATCGGCGGTGAGACCTGGAGGCGGAGGCTCAACTCGCCGGCGGTGGGCACTCGTAGAGGGCTCGAGAGCTAGGAGACCGACCGCTGGCGGCGGCCTACCGCGAGGGCACGGGAACCGCTGCGCCGGCCGCGGGAGGTGTAGCGGCGGTTCAGTTCGGGGGAATCTATCGAGGGCTCAGTGCACGTCGAGGGGCGCGCCGCACCGGGCGTACTCAGTGATACGGCTCCCAAAAGGGTCACCAACAGGGAAGAGCGGGTCGCTCCTCGCCGGGGCTGTCGTAGAGGAGCGGCACCATGGTGTTGGCGCGGGGTTCCTACGATGCCGACAGTAGGGAAGACGCGAACATGGTTGCGGGAGGAGCTCCTGGATGGGACTCCATCGGAGGAAGGTGAGGGTTTAGGTTTTCTTTTGTATTATATGCTCTGGTTTTGATGGTGGTGTCTCCGGCGGTAGATGGCCGGGGGAAAAGATGTGTGTGGCAATGGTGTTGCTGTTTGTGTTGGCAGAGATGGACGAAGGTAGTTGGCAACCAGGCCCGGCTCTAGGGGGAGGCAGGCTAGGCATGCGCCTAGGGCCTCCTCCCCCTAGGGGACCTCCAATTTTATTTGTTTATTAATATATAGCAGACAACGGCTTTGATTGGGCGGGCCACACATGAAAAATAATTTTTGACAAAGCCTGCTGGTAAGTCCAATAGCCAAATAGTCCATGGTGAATGGTGATGGATGGTTAATTAATCCTCTACTAGCATTCTCAGGAAGCTGTTGTCTTCTAAAACGAACGGTATGAACTTTTCTGCTTAGATTTAATTTAGTGTTATTTGTTTTATTTTTTAAATAATTTTGGAGCTTGGAGTTGTTTAATTTATTAAATCTTGGTAAAAAAATTATGTTTATTCAAGTACAATTATATTGTATTTTGGATTTGTTGGATTTATAAAAAAGATTATAAATGACCGAGGACCTCATTTATAGGATTTGTCTAGAGGGCCTCATTTATAGGAATTGTTTAGGACCTCTAAAATGCTGGAGCCGGCTTTGTTGGCAACCACCGGCAATGCTGGTGGTCGCAGGAGTCAGGAAGCGTCAATTTGTGTATTGTCCGGTGTGTCGGACACAAAAAGCTACTACTGTGGGATTGTAATGAACACAAGATAGTAAAAATTGGGTATGGACATGGACAACACGGGCCCGGTCACGGTGATTTATGTGGTGGTTTGTTGGATGTTGGAGATGGCAATGGTCGATGGTGAGAATTGGGTGAGAATGGTGGCTGTTGTGGTGGCGATGGAATTGCTCCTGCGGAAGGCTCTGCCAGGGTAGACCGGGAAGAATTCATGGAGAGAATAGTTTGTATTTATACATATGCCATATAGGGATGACGATGGGAGGATGAGAACAAATAGGGATAAGGATGACTTTCTGATAGATTTCTATCAGAATTAAAATTGAAAAGAATCAAGATCAGTTCAAATAACTATATAAATATATTTGCTTAAAATTATTAATTCTAAAAGAATAATCTTTTTGTGAAACCTATCATAGATTTTAATTAAAAAATAAATTTTAATCTAACCATAACCCATTAATAAATTACTATTACTACTAATTTCAAATAAATATTTATCATTATCAAATACTTTAAACGAATCAAACAACTTATTAATTTAAAATAATATTTGACGCTAGCAAAATTATTTAAAAATGCATTCGTAATAAATCAAAATATTAATCAACATAATTTGACAAGAATCTTCTTATAGTATTTGATAACAAAATAACTTTGATTAATAATTAATATTAACATAGATCGTATGTACATCCAAAACTAATTTAGAAATAATTTGGCAAAAATATCTATAACTACTTTATAGAACTCAAAGCATATCCTAACACAAAAATATATAAAATTATTAACAAATCCCTTCGCCAATCAAATGTACTTATACGTTTTCAAAATATTATTCTAACTAGAAATATTCATAAAAAATTTAAAAAAAAATCGAAAAGTGGGCTTACAGTTCGTAAAACCTCGACGTACTTGGAGGCCCAAGGCTGCTGCGACGAGCAGCACGACGGAGGGGATTGCGCTCCAGGACCCCCTGAACGGCGAAGCCCCAAAGAAGACTTCAACTGCTGCTGTCGTGCCACCTCGTTCAGTCTTCGCTGATGAAAAGCGCAGCAAGGAGTGAAGTTCTCCCTTTGAAGGCCTGACGAAGGCACAGCGCTGGAGGAAATGCGCAGTTGCCCACCCGCGCACGAAGACAGCTGCACAGGCAAGAAGATATGTCTTTGATAGAATTGCCTACCCATTGGGTAAGGCTATGTTGGACTCTAAACGATACGCACTTTTAGGGGTAGCGTGAAGAGATCCAAGACAGCACGCGCCTTGTGCGACCAACGTGCTATGCCGACCATTATGTTGGATTCTGAACGCCATGCACCTTCTAGGGATGGCACAAAAAAAATCCATGGCAGCACGCGTCCTGCGCGACCAAAGTGCTGTGCCAACCACACAGTTGGATTCTAAATACTACGCACCTTCTAGGGGTAGTAGGAAGAAGTCCAATGATGCACGCGCTTCAAGCGATCAACGTACAACGCCAATAGTTGACCAAAGGCCCGCGTTGACAGTCACGCGCACAGCCGATGGAAAGTTATACAAAACTAGTTCGAGTGCTTCGATGCCCCGACCAGTAAAATCCTGCTATCACTTAAGCGCTCATGCGCATGATTCAAGCTAGGGGGTATTTAATGTCGAGATAGACTCGTACAAGCAGCGTTGCTATGAGCATGGAGTGAGTCTGCCTAACCAGCAAATCTCTAGTCAGGACCTAAGCGTATCTCACGTGCAGGAACTGAGAAGAGGGAAGCCACCTTCACGTCTACATTTATGCGCGCAGCTTTTCTGCACGCACGAGATGAATGTAGAAGTGGAGGCCTCTGATCTGCACAAGGCGATCTTCCACAAGCGCAAGACGAAGGAGTACTCCGCTGCACACAACATGTCTAGCCCAAGGCATACATGCGCTCGGATCACCATCAACTATTGCTGTTGCCAAATAGCAGCATCGCCACCGAATAGGCAGTCCGTCTTCCAAAGACTGCGGCCTCGGACATCTGCACAGTAGAGACTCGACAAAAAATCGTCGAGTGAAGAAGAAGATGAACTCCTCGTTGCTTCATGCAACACGGCACGAGGTTCTCCATCTCTCAAGAAGCTTGCCAAGAACCCTCCCGCCTCAGCCAACAAATCCAAAGGCCGGCTGGGAGGCAATAAACCAGTAGTACCCAGCACGGATGTGTTCCAACACACCCGCGCTCAGGTCAAACTCTTGTCACAGGCTGGGGGTAGCCAATCCTTCACCATCCATAACAATCCCTCGTTCCAACCCGAGGAGAGATTGTATGGAACTGACACAGATGGCTCCGTTGGCGTAAGCAACCAGCAGGCTGGGGTAGCAACTACAACGAGTCGAAAGATGATAGCAATCATCTACCCTCAGGATGACGAGACTCAGGTGTCTGAGCCAGAGAGTCAAAGATCCACCACCCCTTCTATCTGTCCACACCTGATGTCCGTTTTCATGGCCGATGGTGACAACACGGAAAGCAGCGAGGGGTCCAGTCATGAAAAACATATCGAGGCCTTGGAGACGGGCCTGAATACGTTAAATGAAACTATACAGGCCATGACTTCTGTAGTTTTGGAGATCAAGGAGAAATTGACATCCAACGTCCCTGCTCCTGCCAACCAAGACCCGGGTATGAACGACGGGTCAAATGCGCCTCCTATCTTCAGTCAAGCAATGTCGCTGTCATCTACTCAGTCAATAATTGGACCCGCGATGTCAAATGACATGTATCGGGCCCTCAAAGAATTGTATGCTCGCTATGACGCCAGAGAAAAGCGAGAATCGCTCCAAAAGATGGGGATTCGACAATAATATCCTGTCGAATGGGATAATGTGATATATCCTCCCATGTACAAGCCGCAGACGCTCGTGCCATTTGATGCAAAGGAGTCTCCTCGTTGATACCTGAGGTACTTCACGTCGGTAACTAGGCATCTGCCAAAGGACGATGCTCTACTCACGAACATATTCGTAGGAGCATTGCAGGGGGGTGACTACGAATGGTTTTGCAGTCTCCCCGACAACTACATATCATCGTTTGATGATTTAAAGCGTCTCTTCCTCGCTTGATTCTACGAAGGAGGAATGGACATGACGATGTCTACTCTCATGGACATTGTCCAGAAAGAAAAAAAAAGCCTGTACATGCTTATATTGAGCGCTTCCACCAGGCAGCTCTGAGGTTACCACCTGGTGTGCCTGAACCCATGCTCATGGATTCATGCCGCAAGAACATGCTTCCCACAATCAAGTTGTGGCACAGTGCTCCGTGCATAGAGTGGACACCTTTCATCACCAAGGCGGATGTAGCCGAAATAAAGGCTCAGAACGCTCAACTGCTGGGATTGAGTTTCCCCTCACTCGAAGAAAAAAGGGAAGCGCTCATCTAGCAACAACCCCGTCCCCAAGGACGATAAAGGGAAGCAAGCCATGACCGTCAATATCTCCAAAGGTTCAGTGTCAATGAACCAGAAGCCGACAGAAGTGCCAAGGCCGAAGGAAACCTACCCCTTCAACGATGAAGATACGCTAGAACTTTTCGATATGTTGATGAAGGGTGGCAGACTTCAACTCCCGCCTCCAAAGGTCCGAACAAAGTAGAAAAGGTGGATAAATCAAAATACTGCCACTATCACCAATATGTTCACCATTTGATACGCGACTGGTACATGTTGAAGAGACAGATCCAATGCCTCATTGATGCCAAGGTTATCTCACTCGACTACGAGAAAAAGACTGTCACTGCCAACATGGTCACCTTTAAATTTGGAAGTTTTTCGAGAACAGAGGCTCAAGACGGTGGCATCCCTATCCCGAGGGCAACAATAGAAGTAGTCAACCTTCCACCGGCCCGTGACAACGCTCAAGGCCTCATCCTATTTACAATACCGCGAGGCAAAGTTATGTGGGTCCATCTCGATCTTGCCCTAGACATGATTCTGCCTACAGCGCACTCTGTCAAGGGAAAGAAGGTCAAATCATGTATATTTTCTACATCGGCTGAGGACACTCTGGTTACCACTCGCTCAGCTCACCAGCGAGAAGATAACAGGCTCCAGAGAAGGAAATACCTCAGCCTATTGTGGTCACCACACCTGATGCATCAGAAGCAGGCCCATCTCAAGCCCCTACAACAGATAAGCAGAGACAGAAAGAGGTTCGCTTTGACAAACCTCTAAGAAAAGACTCAGCAGTAGGGCCGATCAAGCCCTACAACTTTGATATATTGGCACAACTTGCCAATACTCCAGCCAGCCTGTCGCTCTTAGAGCTCCTCCGTCTCTCCAAAGAGACTCAGGATGCCCTAAGCGAAGCTTTACAGAATGTTGACTCCTTACTCACCCAAGTGCAACCTCCCAAGGAAGATCCTTTCGCGTGCCCACATTGCCATGATGTGGTCGAGGTGATTCCCAACATCACTTTCACTCAGCAAGATATGTTGCTGAAGAACAACCGGCACAATAGACCCCTGTACTATATATGGTATATTGGTGCCATCAAGGTCGATCGCATCCACATCGACCATGGATCCTCACTCAGCATCATTCCCTAGAGTCATCTCCAAACCTTGGGGATCCTGATGCATCAGCTGACCGCGTCGAATACTACAATCAGCAGTTTTTATGATGGAAAGAGAGAGCCCTTGGGCAAGATCCGCCTGAAATGCCAGATAGGCGACCTCCAAACGGATGTGACTTGTTATGTCTTTGATGCAGACACAAACTACAATATGTTGTTGGATCGACCATGGATTCATGAGTACATAATTATGCCTTCTACCCTCCATCAATGTATAAAGTATGTGGCTAGCGACGGGTCTATCAAGAACGAGTTCGCTGACATTGACCCATTCCAAGGAATCGAAGCATACTGTACGAATGCTGATTTGCACAAGTCAGTCCCATGGGATGATGATGCCAATGATACCGACGACGAGACAGATATGGCATAAGAAAGCGCAGCTATGGCCGAAGAACCACTGAGGGTTCGATTGAGGGGGAAGCCTTCCCAAACATCAGCACCTCTTGTCATTAAGCTTCGAGGAAAGGCTCCTGCTTGTTCACCCCCGACGGCATCAGCTACTAACCAGGAGCCTATGCAAATAAAGCTCTCCCGAAAGACCTCAGAAACAACTCTGAGGTCACAGGAACCTCTGACTCCAGCCCCCTTGGTAGTCAAATTGAAGCAGAAGCCTCATCCGTCTTCTCCCATGTCAGCCCTAGTTCTCACTGATGAGGAGTTAGGAGACTATATAAACACCAATGCTGAGGCGCATTCTTTAGATGATGTAATCCCACGGGATAAAATTTTGTATTTTATTAAAAAAAGTTGTCTTTGAATTACTGTTGTGCACACTGGAACACTATGTACTTCTTAGACAATGCTCCGTATATGTTGCAAACATAAGTGACAACTGCTAATCTTGTAAGCTGAGTTGTCTCTTCCCGAGGCGCCTACTTCTTGGTTCCAACAAGGAAAAATGAGAAAGAACCTATCATCTTCGGTCCATTAGAGCACCCTCAGCGGTTGACTCCGGCAGAACAGAACCCGATAATGAAAAGATACAACTCTACCATTACACTGATCAAGCCAAACACCTTATCCAGAAGATGGGTTACGACTTGAACAGCAATAGAGGACTAAACTATGGCAAAGGCCGACGCCTTCCCTTACGACTTCGTGCTCCAAAGGGGAAGTCTCAGAACTACTACCAGCATACTCGTCGGGGGTTAGGTTATGTTACACCCATAATAACTTCGAAGAGCTCAGAATCGGAGGTCATGGTGCATTCTTACTCATCCGATTCCTCAACCTGGGACTTTGATACCAGTATCGGCCAAGCCTTCAAACAAATATTGTCCATCAATATGGTCTCTACAGATCCCCCACTCGAGGATGATGACCAGACGCTTGAATTCTTCAAAGATGAACCCTGGGCTCAATACCTAGGATCCCAATGGGAGTGGCATTTCGAACAGCAAGAACCTCTCACTGAAGACGAGGTCGTCCAAGTCGAGCTAGGAGATGAGGCTTTCCCTAAACCCATCTTCATTGGCAAAAGCTTGATTGGAGAAGGTAGAGAATCTCTGAAACAGCTGGTCAGAGAGTACATCAATGTCTTTGCTTGGAGCTATGAAGACATGCCGAGTTTAGACCCGCAAGTCGTAATGTATCGACTAAACATCCTGCCCAATGTTAAACCTATCAAACAGCAACAACGTCGCTTTCGTCCCAACCTCATGGATGCTATCAAGAAAGAAGTCGACAAACTCATAGAGAGTGGTTTCATTCGTGAAGAGCAACATCCAGACTGGGTGGCCAACAATGTTCCTGTCAGTAAGAAGAACGGGAAGATTCGAGTCTGCATAGACTTCAGGGACCTTAACTTAACATGTCCAAAAGACGAGTTTCCCCTCCCAATCACCGACGTGATGATTGACAACACTTGTGGCTTCGAGCGCATGTCCTTCATGGACGGGTTCTCGGGCTACAACCAGATCAAGATGTTTCCTGAAAATAAAAAACACACATCATTTCGAACTCCAAAAGGAATCTACTGTTATACAGTGATGCCTTTCAGCTTAAAAAAATATAGGAGCAATATACCAGCGGGCCATGAGTACCATATCCCACAAATACCTTCGAAAAATAGTAGAATGTTATGTTGATGACATTGTCGTTAAGAGACAGAAGAAATCCAGCAATCTGGACGACTTGAGGACTGTGTTCGACTTGATATGGACACATTAAATGAAGATGAACCCAACCAAGACTTTTCTGGGAATTTCCAGCAATAATTCTTGGGTTTCATCATCACGGCCAAGGGTATCCACATTGACCCTGAGAAGACCAAGGCCATCCTAGACATGGCTCCCCCAAAGGATCTCTGCGAGCTCTGGGGCCTGCAAGGACGATTGGCATACATCAGAAGATTCATAGCAAATCTCTCTGGACGATGCCAACCTTTTATTAAATTGATGAAAAAGGAGTTTCTTATGTCTGGACCAAAGAATGTCAGTATGCATTCGATGACATCAAGAAGTACCTCACTAGCTCTCCAGTACTGGTGGCACCCGTCATAGGAAGGCCCTTTCTACTATACGTCTAGGCCATGGACCATTCTCTTGGTGTTTTACTAGCCTAAAGATGCAAAAAAAGGCCACAAACAGGCAATCTACTATCTGAGTAGGACCATGATTGGTGTCGAGCATTGCTATAATCATGTTGAGAAGGAATGTCTTGCTCTAGTCTTTACCATTCAAAAGACATGACATTATATGGCAGGAACCATTCATGTCATCTCCTAAGTTAACCCCCTCAGAGTTCTCATGACCAAGCCAGGGGCACTAAATTTGTGGTTAGCCACATGGGCAATCCTTTTGATGCCTTATGACACGATGTTCGTCCCACAAAAGGTGGTTAAAGGTCAAGCATTATCCGACTTCTTGGTGGCACATCATGTACCGGAGACGTCAAAGCTCTACGATGGCATCCATGACGAAGTCCTAGAGTCAAACGCGATCACAGACAATCATGTTTGGCAAATGTTCTACGACGGCACTTCAAGAACAGGACCCAAAGGCAAGATAATCGCAAGGGTTGGAGTCGTTCTCATCACTTCTGACGGCCTACTCATCCATGGTGCATATTCTCTTATGGAGTCATGCACCAATAATGTTGCTGAGTACAACGCTCTCATCATCGGACTGCAGCTTGCTAAACAGTTGGGGGTCGACTACATCGAGGCCTACAGTGACTCGAAACTGATTATCAACTAGGTTCGAGGGTAATATGAGGTTCGGCACGAAGATATGATCCCTTACCATCAGGCAGCAATCAATATCAATTCTACATTCACAAGGTTCTTTATAGAACATATACCTCGATTGCAAAACTTACAGGCCGATGCCCTCGTCGGTCTCGCCGCCTATCTGGCAGCTCCTGTCGAAACTCAATACTCCGTCACAGTAATGGCTCAGAAGCTAGTATGTCGAAAGAATAACCTGCTTACGTGCCTGAGCTATTCTGTACAGGTAGACATTAATGTTGACATTCGGGACTGGCGGTTCCCATTCATAGACTATGCAGTTTACAGAATCCTACCCGAAGACTCGAAGGAAGCCACTTCTATAAAGAGACGTTCGCTCCAGTTCTTCTATGACACAGCTACTAAAATATTTTATCATCGTTCATACGACGGATTTCTCCTGCGATGTCTATCCAAAACAGAAGCACAAGAGGCACCGAGAGGCACATGATGGCACTTGCGGAGCTCACCAACCTGATCCTAAGTTACAGGATCGACTATGTCACATGGGCTACTACTGGCCCACTATGATGGCAGACTGTAACCTCTGTTATCAGAATTTTTGAATTTTCTCCGAATTTTTGCCTTTTCTATTTTCAAAATTATTTTTTTCTGAATATTTAAAAATCCTGAATTATGATATGCTCGATCGTGATATGCCAATGTTATTGGTTGGTCTTTGGTTTTAAGAAAAACTATATTTTCGTCATATATCATTCTTGTCCTTTTTCTAATTATCCTTACAAGTTATAAAAGATTAATTTTGTATAAGAAAAACAATCGTTTAATATGGTTTTAAAAAATAAATAAATAAGTCTATTAGCTAAATAACCAAAGTAACTAGTTGTTAATATTTATATAAGCTAGTGACTAATTAGTATTAATTAACTAATTGAATCAATAGATAGTAATTATTAGCGGTTAGTGATTAGTTAGTCCTTAATGATTTTTTACTAATTTTTATAATTCTATTACATTTACAATTTTCTTTACCCTGTGTTTGGGAACATTTGTGGGGAGGGAGAGGAAAATTTGAGGGGAAGAAAAATGGAGGAGAGGAAAATGAAAGTAAAGTTAATTTTTCCTTCCTTTGTTTGGATGGACAAAAAGTAGGGGAAGGAAAAATTTAAAAACAATTTTTTATTTGTTTATGGATAGAGGTACAATTACTATTTTCTCCTTGGTATTCTCAAATAATGATTTAATATTAACTTTTTGAGGGGTGGTGTGGTAAATTCACTCAAATTCCTCTCATCTCTCTCCATTTTCCTTCCATATTTGGAAGAAAAAATTCTGGTGGGACCCACCTACTTTTTTCTCTCAAATTTTCCACCCCTATTTTCTCTCCTCTTTTCCAAACACCATCATTTAAAATTTTTCTCTCACTTTCCCCTCAACTTTTTCCTTCCTCCCATTTTCCACCCTTCCCAAACAGTACCTTAGGGTTTTCCCTTCCTATCCTATAAATAGCACACATCCCCGAAAGTCACATCATAACAAATTGCTAAACCCAATTTTTTTTCCAACTCAGCCGCCCACTCACTGTGGATGTCCCGACCAACAATTCTGCTCGGGCCCCCCCGATCATCGCCGGAGCGCCACCCCATTCATACCGCGGCCAACTCCGAAGCCCTGCTCATCACCCACCACCCAACCTCGGCCTCAATACAAGCCCCGACCACCATCTTAACCCCATAGTACCTCGCCAAAGGCTCCGCCGCCGCCACTCTCTCCCGCCTGTCCACTATGCCACCCTCACCGAATGACCACTGCCACCATCACACACAAGAGAAGGAGAAGAAGGGAGGAACAATCTTTCACCTGAGCCACGCCATTGCCCTGCCTTCCCGGCCTGCCCTCCCATGCCCGACCGTGACTCCAGATCTAGTCGACCCCCGGCTCCAACCACCTCTTGGCGCCCCCGAGCTTTCCTCCTACGCTCGTCGATCTTCCCAGCACTTTACCGCTCGCCCTCCGCCAGCTCCCGACCGTCGGCCTTGCTGGGAGCCTCCACGTTAGTGCCGGCTCTGTGCGGAGCTCTCGCCGGCGGCGAGCCTCATCCGGCACCTTGCGTCGATCCCCTCCGTAGAGCCTCCCAACACCGGAGTCCCCAGCCGTCGACGAACCCTAGGGCCTCGTTTGGTTCGCGGAATGGAAGGGAAAGGAAATCAATTCCTTGTCATTTCCTTTCCTTTGGGAAATTTTATTTCCCATTGATTTTCCTTTCCGATGTTTGGAAATGCCAAGGAATTTGGAAAGGAAAGTGATTACTTCAATGTGGGAAAGTGATTCCTTGCTTGGATGGATGGAATCACTTTCCCCTCTAATTTTCCTTCCATTGGGAATCACTTTCCTTTCCTCCTCAATTCCTTCGGCACCCAAACATAGGAAAGTAATCACTTTCCTTTCCCAACCTAAAGATTTCGCGAACCAAACGAGGCCTAGGTGAGACCCCTTTCGCCTCCCAGCTTTTTTTTTTCCCCTTTTGAAATTCTCTCTCTCTCTCTATTCGTTGATTACTTTTGGGGAAAGTGGTTTACTAATATATGTATTTATTACTTCAGTCATATGAGATGAGTAATGGCAATTAATGAGTTAGGTTATTTGGAGAGCAGCAACTGGCCACATGATTCGAATGAGTGGCCGTCTCTGCTCCCTTTTTATATAGTCTTTTGGGCTTCCTGGCCTGACAATTTCCTTTACACAAAATTTATCAATTAAATTAGTTTGGGATTTTTAATGTTTGGGCCATTGTACTATATGTATTTGGGGTTATTTAAAATTGGGGGTTTAAGGGATTGGGCTAGAAACAGAGACCCCTTCTCAAATTTTAACGCATGACTCCTTCAGTGATGTTTTATTTTGCTTTTATTTTACTATTATTATTAATAGTATTGAATAAAATGGATAAGGATTAATAAATGGGTTTACTTTTAAAATACAAAATTTTAATTTATTGTAGATATGTTTTGGGTTAAGGGCTATATAGGTTGATTTTAAAAATGTATTATGGGCTTTAATATGCCATAGGATTTTATCAAACTTATATATATCTGAATATTTTATAATATAGAAGTAGTTCTATAAAAAAATTGGGCTTCGTACTAAATCTTCCAGTAAGCTTTTGCTATGCGAGGTTGGGCTACTATATTGTATGTTATAGAATTTTGATTTATTAAATGATTTATGAACTTTGTAAATACAAACCCCTTTTTAAAAAGTATAAATTACGTAATTATGAAATCATAAATAAGTACTTTTAACATATTTTATATATTCTGGCCTCATGATAATTTTCTCAAATCAAATTCCTTTAATCATCTTTAAATCATGACTAGTTTAGTCATTTCCCATTTCATGATCATGGACCTCTCGTTTATCTCGATATTCATGTCAACTCTGAACCTGGGCTTCTTTATACCTACTGGGCTAGTTGGATTATTCTGGACTCACCGAAACTGCCCGTGTCATTCTTTGTGACCATCTTGTGGAGCATAGCATCGTACCTATTTCGTGTCGACTCGTTCGTGTCGTGCACGTCGACTCCAACTAAATTGAGGCGAGTACATTCTCTGATAATTTTCAATTTATGTTATTTACTATGTTTCGTGTATTTAGTGTAAATGTCCTTTATTCTTGGCACGTTGGTCGCACAGATTGGTATTTGTCTGGATCCCTTCATGAGATGTTATTCCTTGTATTTCTTGGTATATCTTGTGCAAGTTTTATCCTTGTTTCTTGTGCATTTTATAGACACGATTCCTGTGAAGGCTCGCGACCTTCTCAGAGAATTTGTGCCATAACGTGTTATGGTTGGATCCACTGTATCAGTTGGGGGCGGGGGAGTAGTAGTGTAGATATGTGATCATACCCTTTCCGTGCATTACATTGTTTTTCCGTGAGTGTTAACCATACACCGCACGTATGATTAAACAGGCCATAAATTCCCGTACAAGTTCCTAAGCCGATCACATGTTGAAGCTAGTGCACACTTAATAGATAGTACAGATTCTTGACCCTTGTACATGATATAACCTGATTTAGTCTTCCTTGCTCTAGTTTACAGTTTTACCATGCCATGCTACTTTCATGTATACTTTACTTATTCTCGTATGTTCTCTCTATTTACTGTTACATACTCTTTATCATTTACTGGGAACTATTGTTGGTGATGTGCTCGTTCCAATCCTGACTGGATAACTATGTTTAGGTAATATTATGCCCCATACTCTGGACTCCATGATGATAGATCTCGACGTTATCTTTGATTTTGAGTTGACCTCTTGAGAGCTCTAGGCCATATTCTTTATCTAGATTTATGTCTTGTTCATTGGATATGTCCCCGATACTTTTTTTGTTATGTTTGATCATTTATTAGATTCCATTGTTGTCTTTCTTTCATTTCTTCCTTAGCAGTATGTGATTTGAGTATATGATATTCTAGTGGATCATAGAACTATTTAGATTTTTGCTGGGTACTTGACAACGTTCTACCGTCGATACTGCAACGTATGCTGGGCGTGGCCTACGTACTCGTGCTCGAATATCCGGGTGCGTGTTGTGACACAGATGCTATAAAATATGCTAAGAAGTGCCGGGTATGTCAGTTGCATGCTGACTTCATCCACCAACCTTCTGAGTTTCTATACCCACTACGGTCGCTTGACCTTTTGAAGCATGGGGAAGACATCATCGGACCGATCACCCCTCCATCCTCCAATGGGCACCGGTTCATTCTCGCCATCATCGACTACTTTTCCAAGTGGGCAGAAGCAGTACCTCTGGTAGAGGTGAAGACCTCGAACGTGATAAACTTTGTTAAGCATCATGTTATATACCGCTTCAGAATTCTTCGAAGGATTATCTATGACAATGGACATCAGTTCGTGAGCCATGCGTTTCATCGGTTCTGTGACAAGAATCGGATACAGAATGTAGCGTCAACAGCTTACAATTCTGCAGTGAATGGACTAGCTGAAGCATTCAACAAGACAATCATTAACCTGCTCAAGAAAGTTGTGTCTTCCAATAAGCGCGACTGGAACAAAAAATTCGACGAATGTCTAGGGGCTTACCGTACGACTGTTCGGACACCTACTTGCGACACGCCATTATTCATTGTCTATGGGTGTGAGGTGGTACTTTCCCTGGAAATTCGGATTCCATCTCTACGGGTAGCCGTCACCAACCAGCTGACAGTCGAAGATAATAAATGCCATCGGCTACAGGAGTTGGAAGTGTTGGATGAAATACGCCTACTGGCTCAATAATATATCAAACTCTACCAAGCTCGGATTTCTGGGGCCTTAAAAAAAGGTCTGGAAAAGAACATTCCAAGTAGGTGACCTCGACTTATCAGTTCGGAGAGCGGTGATAATGACCTACAAGACGGCTGGGAAGTTTGAGCCTAAGTGGGAAGGACCATTCGTCATAGAGACAGTCTATTCCAATGGTGCTTACCGGCTGGCCAAACCTAACGGTGATTTGCAAATGATGCCGATCAATGGTAAATTCCTAAAAAAATACTATGTCTGATATAAAAATCAGCATATATTTCCACAGTCCTTATGAAGGTTGATGACTTCTACTAACGCGTTCACCCCTTTCATATTTCTCAAATAGAAAATATTCCATATCCATATTACCTCTGAGTTATTTTTCTATGCCCCAACGAAGTTCATGCCTACCATGTCCATATTACCTATAAGTAGACATTTCTTCTATGGCAAACCCCATGTTGTCATAATTATCAATAGAATATTTTATGTCCATATTACCTCTGAGTCGTTCTATACACCCTTAGAATATATTCCTACCATGTCCATATAACCTCTGAGTAAGAAAAATTCTACCACAAAAATTTTGTGTTTACCATATCTATATAACATCTGAGTAAACACCCTATCCCCAGCGAAGTTACCTCCATCCTCTTATGTTATACTACCTCTGAGGGAATTCTCATTATTGTACAAGAATGTTCACAATAAATGGACAAGCAAAGAAGCAAAACTAAAAAAAATTCATTCATAAAATGGAAAATCTTTTTCTTTGCTATAAAAGGGTCTCTCAAAAAGAGGGGACAAAAATACAAAGGACATCAGCATTGAGACGACCAATACATGAGCTCCTCCAACCGACTCCTCAAAAGAGCAACATGGGGCCCGACCAACTCTTTGGCTCGTTGCTCTACCTATTTTCTTCGGGCGGCCTCATCCTCGAGCTGGGACAAGTTCTGTAGTGCAAGGTCCAGCTCTGCTGACGAATGCCAATACTTTTCTTCTCCCGAGCTAGGGTCTGGGATCGTCGACGAAGTACCTCCTGCTGGTCCTTAGGCTTTTCCAGCTCACTCTTGGTGAAAGCCAACGCCTCTTCTAGCTGCCGAATCTGCTCCCGGAGGGTCTCACACTGTTCCTCCAAGGTTTTTCGATGGCAGACTTGAACCTCTTCGGCATCGGTCACCTCTTCCATCTCGGCTTCCACCTTGGCAAGTCTACGAGTTAGGGCCCGATACCTCTGTTCGTGCGGGAAAAGTTCAGTAGCCATTTTTTCCAGCTCTACGGCCGTCAGGGACGAAAGACCGCTCTCAAGATCTTGAAGCTCTGAGATGGTGGCTTCCAATTCTGTCAGGAGAGCCTTTATTGCGTCCGCCTTCGCCTCATACTCTTGATATTCGTGCAATGCCACTAGTTGGGCCCATACTATGGCCCGAGCCCGTCTAAGCGATTGGTTGTCCCGCAAAACACCCTCTATATCGCGCTTCAAGGCATAACGAATGGTGCCCAAGATGAGGTTGGCATAGTACGCATTGTCAGCCAAACCCATTAGGGTCATTGGAGATGCCGCGATAGATGGACCCGGAGCATCAGCGGTGGCTAGTACATGATTGGGTATTACAGTTGGAGCAGGTGGTGCCATGACTGGAACAGAGGCCGTCGGCGGAGCAGGGACAGTACGAGCCAACATTTCTTGAGCCATGCCCGACTCTCCAACAGGTGTGAGGCCCCTTAATTTTAGGGTTATTTAAAAAATTTCTAGATAAATTATTTTCAATAAATAGTTTTATTAAAATTATTTTTGATCATTAATGTAGTTCTCCGTGACTTTGATTTTTGGAGCACCAGAGATGTCAATCTCTCGAAACTTTTTTTATGAGTTTTGTAGTAGACAAGATCATATTCATTTCGACATATCATGTCCCACTCAAACTTGTTCTCTTGCTTTCTATTTGCTTCGCACAACATTCTGGTCAATTTAGGCCATTTGACCATCTACCGTAAAACTTGACCAAACTTCCAATTTAATTTCGAGGCTCGACATCTTTCCAACCTAATCGACCCAATATATTGTTTTGACCTATTTTGAGCCTACTATGCAAATGCTACTTGTATGTCGTCCAATTGAGGCCCCACATGCTGTTATTTTATTAATAATCATAATTGATCTAAATTGTATTCATGATCGCCCCAAGCCCAACCTAGCCTAGTCTGACCCAACATCCAACCCAAACTCGTTGGCCACTTTCATGACACACCACACCACTTCCCTTCTTTTCTTGCTAATATTAATAATATTCATAATTATATATATATATATATATATATATATATATATATATATATATATATATATATATATATATATATATATAATGGAAGCGGATCAAAAGCCCCCCTTAGAAACCCCCCTCACTCTAATCCGTAATATTAATGTTAATATTAATGATAATATTAATATTAATATTAATGTTAATATTAATATTAAATACTAAAATTAACATTAAATTTAACATTAAAATTAATATTAACATTAACATTAACATTAACATTAACATTAATATTAAAAAAATATTAACATTAACAATAATATTAACATTAATATTAACATTAACATTAATATTAACATTAATATTAATATTAATATTACGAATTAGAGTGAGGGGGGTTTTTAGGGAGTTTTCTAAGGGGGGCTTTTGATCCGCTCCCATATATATATATATATATATATATATATATATATATATATATATATATATATATATATATATATATATATATATATATATAGTATATATATATATTTTTCAAAAAAAGCAATTTATTAAAATAAAGGGGGGCTCTGTAAGAGCATTACAAGCGGGTTCAGGGCCAATAAACACAAAATAGACCCTGTATGACCAGTGGAAATTAGAAAAGGTTGGAACTCGCAAAAACGAAATTCCTGAAACCGAAATTACGAAAAAGCTAAAACAGTAAACAAAATTTTGAAATTTTAACAATAAAATTTCAAAATTTCGAATGGGCGGGTTAGAGGGTTCTGCCCGATGGGAAATGGCACAAGGCCCAAGGACGGGGGTGGTAACGCCAGCCGAGGCTGGGCTCTCGCCATGAGGCGGCAGGGTGGGTAGGTGGGCGCACATCCCGAAGCGGACGCGCAGACCAAGGGGGGCTGCCGACCCCCCCATCTCGGGACCCGGAGTCGGGGGCCTCCGACGGAGAGCTGGCCAGGAGGGCCCAGAGAAGGGCGGCTATCCGGGGCCGAGTGCTCGGACGGGGGAGCAGGAGGTGCTAGGAGCCGGCAGTGGAGGCCGGCCCGGCGATGCGAGGACGGAGACGGGAGGAAGGGGATAAGGGGGTCTACCTCCGGGGGGACAGAAGGAGGTACGACCGCCGGGGGAGGGAGCGTGGGGCTCGACCTCTGGGAAGAGATGCGCACTGGCGAGGGAGCGCCGGAGGCCAGAGGATGGCAGAGGAGCGACGAGGGAACGGCGTCACCGTAGACGAGGGGAGCGGAGGATCACGGCCGGCATGGGAGCGCCGGATGCCGGCGCAAAGTGGGGGAGCAGAACGAAGAGGGGGCGCCCGGTCTGGAGCAGCAGGCCAGGATGCTCCGGCGGGAGAAGACAAAGGGACAGGGTGACGGCGGAGGCAAGGAGAGGAAGGGGAAGAGACGAGGCTGAAGGCGCTCGGCCCGAGGGGCTCCCAGCGCGCGAGGGCCTGACGCAGACCAACGCACAGCCCGAGGGCACCTCGGTGGCACTGCCCGAGGAACGACGTGGGGCCTGAGAGGTGGGACGCAGATCTCGAAGGAGCGGGGGATGGCCGTCGGTTGGGGCTCCAGCGGGGAAAGGCGACCACAACGGAGGGAGAAACCGGGGGAGGCCACGCCCGAGGCTTGGAGGGCGGCAGAGGAGGACGGGGGAGGAGGAAGAGGAGAGGGCCAGCGGTGGCTCCGGCGAGGGAACACCAGGGAAAGGCGCTCCTACGACGAAGGCGGAGGCACCGACACGGGCAGCTATCGGAAGAAAGTGAGGAAGGGGAGGGGGAGGGGACGGGGGCGGCGGAGTGAACGCCGGAGACTAGGACGGGCGTCGCGGGGCGGGGACTGCACGACCACCGCCGGAGAGGGGGACACCGCACATCCCGAGGCGAACTCCGGCGGTGGGGCCGGAGTGGGGGGGGGGCGGAGGATCCGAGACGGGGACGGAGAGGAGGAGGAAAGTCGCACCGGTAATGCTGGGGACGGGCGCAGGGGGCCACAGCGGGGGGAGGGGCGTGGCCGGATGGGGGGAGTCCGCCGCGGGTGCTCCGGCTGAAGGGAGAGGATCTGGGGCGGAAGCTCGCCTGGGGGGGTGGCAGCGGGGAGTGGGCCCGCGGCCGAGGGAGGGGACGACACGGCGGCCGAAACAATGGACGGAGGAGACGAGAGGGGAGGAGCCGAGGTCGGACGCCAAGCTCGGCGGTGCCTACGACGCCGAGGGCGACGACGCCGAGGCGGAAAGCCAGCGATGGGTGGGGGAGGACCCATAGGGGATGGGTCCAGGCGGAACCCGGTAAGGGGGAGCCGAACGTCAGGAGGACTCCGGCGGCTGGGGGATATGCCCCCCGCGGCTGGGCGGACCAGACGGAGGGCTGCCGACCGGGGAGGCAAGGGGAGAGGGGGTGCCTCCATGGGGTAGGAGGAGACAAAGGGGGGCGGCCGGGCCAAGGAGGTCGGCCGGCCAGCCGATCCACCCGGCCGCAAGGGGCGGCGATAGGAGCAGAGGAGCTCCACTCATAAGGGTCCTATAATTATTTAGAGTATATATATATATATATATATATATATATATATATATATATATATATTTTTTTATATATATATATATATATATATATATATATATATATATATATATATATATATATATATATATATATATATATATATATATATTTGGTGTATGAATGCATAATTTTTTATATACATATATACATTTGGAAATATACGTGTATATATACACATATTAGAGTGTATTAATACATAGAAATATTCTAAAGGTTATGTATACATATATATAATGGAAGTATGTGTATATATATATAGATAATTTCGAGTGTATATTCTTATGCGTATAATTTAGGGTTTAACCCCAGCACGAATTATCAAATAAAATTTTTTTTTCTTCTAAAAACCTTAAAACAATCCAAACCAAGCCAACCCAATAATTCATATTGTTGTAGTCCAATAGTATTAGGAAGCCGGGTCGGATGGGTGTACATTGCTATACTCCAATCCATACAAACCCATTACCCGAAACCCGCGACCACCATTTTTGGGAAGCTTGCATGCCAACTGTAGTTGCAGCTACTGTACGGACAGGCACGCGTGTAGCTGGCCTCCCACTAACCCTTTCATATTTCTATATTAATACACCCATCCTTCCTTCCTCCTTTAAAAAACCAAGCCGCTGCCTCCTTCCTCTCTTCCTTCATAGCTTCGACACCACCCCCTCTACTTCCATCTCCTCATCATCTTCTTCGGCCACCGCCTGTGGCTATTCCAGACCAACGTGAGGCTTAGGCATGGCACCATGCACAGCACTACTGCTACCGCAGTAGTTGCTGCTACTTACACTAGTAAACCCGCATGTCGCCTCCGCCTCTGCCGTGTGGGTCCACGGCGACGACCACTGGCTGTCTGCCGCCCTGTGTGCACCCTCGCGAGGTCTCCACCGCATGTGGCAGCGCCCACAATATCCCGTGCGTGCAACAACGCTCGCACCTCGATGACGCATAGTAGCGCTATACATTGTGTTGTCCGAGGTGGCAGCCTCTCCATCGTGCGTGCCACCACAAGGACCCACGATGTGCCCTGGCGACCCCTGTGAACCACCCTGGGGTGTCCCTGTTGTCCTCGACGCAAGACAGTGTCAATTCGTGCATTTTTGAGGAGAACCCGTCGTGACGCGCGAGTTTTTGAACTCAGAATTTGTGCTTCGTTGCAGCAACTTCGCACGTATTTTCTGGACAATCCTACCATTGGATCAACGAACTCTTTCCTCCATTGCGATCTCGGTATATACTTCTTCACTCAAAAAGTTTCAGCCGTTAATTCGTTCATTTGATATGTAAAAATTGGCCACCAAGTTTACCATTTAAATTGCGTATATTTTGGACAGTTTTATGGGGCCAACTTCGTGGACTTGTATCTCTGTCGTCTCAGCTCCATTTGATCGCTACCTGTTCCCGTGCACAGCTGATATAACCAACTTCTTGTCCCTAAAGTTTCGTTTCATTGTGAGCTCGTTTGATTGGTTGAATTTGATGCCAAAGTTGGCCGTCCGAATTTATAATTTCCAACTTGTAAAATTTTAATTTTGGACCGGAGACTCCGGATTCCAATTCTGACACCATCAGTAGACTCATGGAATCATTCTAGCATGAATCCATATAAAGTTTGCTAGATTTGGAGGACTTGGGCTCCGACACGTATTTCTGTGCAAATCGAATTCTAATATCCCAGTCAACGGGCCATTTTGAGATCGGCTCATCGGAATCCAATTCCGAATATACAGTTGGGTTCGAATCATCAATTTGGACTCGTGGACATAAAATTTTCTAGGTTTAATAGACTTTTAACCTGGCACATTTTTCGGTGCAAGTGGGTCCAACGGCGGATATCGTTTTGACCCGAAATTACCATTTTGCTCCTGTATCCAAATTAGACTTATGGGTAGGCTATCCTACCTAATTTGACCATTATGGACACATAGGTGATGTTTGTTTCATCTGTTTGTAGATTTTCCCTTATGTATCACCAATAATTATAATTGATTTCTATTTATGTTCATATCTCGAAATCCTTGCGTCGAAACTGAGATCAGTCGATTCTAGTGATCTCACATTGCTGAAATTGATTAGATGACCATGCGGATCACCAAGATAAGATTGTTAACCTTGCAGTTGATCATCTTGTCTTAACTTGTGTGTCGTAGGTTTCGATGTACGAATAACGAGATGTGACTTGATATTTGAACCTATAACTTACAATTCTTGTTATTAACAAATAATAATTATAGAGACTAGTATGGCCTAGTTTGACTATCTTTGTCCTCGTTTGTCTTCCATGACCTAAAAAAGGGCTAGAAGCATATAATTAATGCATTTAATATATTGTTTACTCTAGAACACCAAGTAACTCTGTAAATTCATTTTAGCTCTTTGTGACGTTGGTTCGGACATCGATCCTCAGTTGTTGCTTAGGATATCAGACGAGTACATTCTCTGATAGTTTTCAGTATTTAATATTTCCTATGATGCATGTTTATACTAGTGTTCTATCTTGATTCCGACACGGTGGTCACGGATTGGTATTCTATGGATTCCTTGGCCTGAGATACATAGTTTGATGTCTATTAACTCTTTACTGGACTAATAAATTACTGGACTAATGTATCTACTCTGGACTATTAAGATACGTGTCGAGACCTTGATCCATGTGTACTAGTCGGGCGGGAAAATACCTTGGAGACATGTGAACATACCCTTTCTACCCTATGGTCTTACTGGAATAATAGCGACCACATACGGACGTGTATGGTTTGCCGGATATCACACTCTAGCCGTTCACATGTTAACTTGGTATTCCAAAACACTGGTTTTAGACACAGATATTCTAGACTTGTTAGTTGTGTACCTTGTATGACAGGTTTTCCTTTTATTACATATCTGTCTGCTTTACATTTCACATGTTCTTCCCATACATCTGTTACTCTATATTCACCTATCTCTTCCATCTATACATTGTCTCTATAAATTGTTCATCAAGTATTTCATTATTATTTATATTTTTATAGTGCTTGTCAATTAATTGGAACTGCTGTTAGTTTATGTACTTCGCTCCAATTCTGATTGGATAACCAATATTTTTAGGAGTTGTTATGCCCCACATACTTGGACCATATGACGAAGCTAGCTGAGACAGGTTCTCGTTGTTCCATTTACCGTGAGTTGTCTTCTGGATCTCTAGGCCATTATTCCTTAGCTAGATTTGTGTTTTCCTTATCGGGTTTGTCTCCGATACATTTCTGGTATGTCTGATCATTTATAGTTTCTATTTGATCTAGAGTTACTTTTATCCTTCTTATGCATATCTACCTTAGTCATATATGATTTGAGTACATATTGTTATTATAGATCATTTAGATGTTGTGGTAATTGTTGGGTACTTGACAACTCTCTACCGTCGATATTGCAATGTAGGCTGGACGTGGCCCACGTACTTGTGCCCGATATTCGGGTGCGGGTTGTGACACATTTTTATGGTGGCCCATGCAGGTCTCATCTTCGTAAAGTATATGAAGTCCTAGTGTACTTAGGATAGATGTACTACTACGGGCCTATGACCAATTGAGAAACAAGATTTGATGATAAAACCACAACTAAGATTATAGGTTCTCTATGACTCTCTAGCATGATTGCTCTCATGTCATATTCTTTCTCGATATGACTGCTTTTGTGCTTCATCTTTTCTATGATTTGACTAAACTCTTCCCTGTTAACCTCTTGAGTAATTATACTCATTCTCTTTCTGTAACTGTTGGAAATGCCTTATGGATGGGTTAAGGAAAAATTTGAGAAAGTATATTTAGCCTTGTATTACGGAATCAAAATTCTTGCAGCAGAGAAATACTGGCGATACAGGATTTCAGATGACGACATCATGGTTACATATGTTTCTCTAATTTTATTTGAACCACGTCATATGCATTTTGGATTAACCTCTTCATCGATAATTCACAAAAGTTGGTTTGGAAGATTTCATGGATTTGGTGAAGATAAGTTCAAGAACCTGTATTATCAGGCGTGGCAGCTGTGCACTACAGCCATCCGTCGTATTATGGAACGAGGGAGTTATTTCAGTTAGATGCACACTGACTTGGTAGTAACTTCACGTAACATAAAGACGGAGGTATATGGTTCTCTGGTTTACCTGGACTACATCCTATGCATCTCGTTTGGCCTCGTACCATTCTTGGAGATATTTCGACATTTTTTTTTCTGTCTTGCTTGACCCTTAACTTGTTTGAATATTGATGTGGATTTCTCGACCCGGTCTTAGGACCTTGCTACCTTCCATTTAATATACAATTGAAATAGACAAACCTCGTAGTTATATTTATAATATAATTAGGTTATGTTGTTTGTATGACTTGAATGTTTGAGTAGTCCAGAGCAGATAAAATTTTCTTATAGGTTAATTGGGTTAACTTTCTAGGATAGACATTAGTGACTCGCGATACGAGATAGAGTATTGGGAATGACTGCAAGAAACAAATTGAAGGATTATATTGTGGATAATAGTAATTATGATAAAGTAATAAGACAATGACTGTTTTAGATACGAATGACAAAACAAAATAATTCATTCGCAATCAGGAGGATTTAGCACATGTAAGATTTGGCGACTAGGCTGACTAGACCCTAAGAATAGATGTTGAACTTTCAAGAAGAAATTGTAGAGAAGAATTGAAGGTAATTAATACAGAGAGTTGTGGTTGAAAATATAAGGGTACTTGGGGTAGAATAAGGAAAGCAACTATTTATAATTGAGGTTGGCAATATGGCTATTAACCAAACATAGTTGACCTATATGCATATATCGAGGATGGCCTATATTTTAGGGTATACATAAAGGTTCCATATTGGCATGAAATATTCTAAGGGATAAACGACATAGTTTATGACAAAAGGACCTTTGTTGAACCTAAATCGGAATAATTGTAAGGCGGAACAAAAAAGGTGATC